>OY755249.1:4620920-4765920 GCA_963576725.1 Azorinus chamasolen
TATATAATTAATACTATTATAGGACGATTCTGTATAGGACGAAGTAGGAGTATATAACTACATGTTCAAGCTGTAAAACGAGTTCAAAAACTAAAAACAACATATCCTGACATTTGCTTTATTATATCAATATAACACCCTATAACATACTCCCCTGCTTTCAAAAAAGTCGTCCTCGACTTTATTCAAACTAAAGGACGAAAATGCACGCTACATATGCTTAAAAGGGAAAGTACTTCCTTTGCAAACAAGTACTGAACGAACGCACAAATCTACAATTAGATGCATGTAGATAATTGACGATAATTGACGAATGTCTGAATAGTATATTACTATGCAGACTAAAAACAACATATCATTACATGACACTGTATTAACACTGACAATACAATACCAGTACAATCAAGCTGAAAATGTGGAACAAATACTACACATTTGCCTCAAAGTCAATTACACAAATTCATCTGCTGGATATTAAAACATATGAAATATACAGTGTACAGAGTATCAAGTATTGTTACTAGCACAACACACATACCTGTCAGTAAATGAGTACAGCTATACGACTCTGTTTAATTAACCCTTGATTCTATAAACCTGGATGTACTCATTAAATAAACATAACTGTACATTAGAATTATAACAGACAGACAGATATCGGTCACCTACTCAGAGGTTAAAAAAAACAGGCTAAAATGTCACATCATCTGAGTCTACGTCAACATCCAGTCACCAGATGTCTGCCATATTGGTCGTCGGCGCTGACGTTTCGGTCTAATAGCTGTGCGGTCAACCCTGCCATCCCCATTACCATCACTATCTGAAGAAGGCCGATATTCGGGACGGCGTGCTGGTATGATATAGCGCTGCGATCTGGAAGCATCATCAGGTTCCATTGCCTTGTCAACTGCAGTAGCAGAAGAACGCAGAGGAAGTAGAAGGTTCCGGTGCACCACACGTGTCTTCCGTGCATGAGGGGCAGCTTTCCTGACTTCATACACAGGGATGTCGGCATTTGGCTGTCCTATAATGACATAAGGAACATCTTCCCACTTGTCGGCGAGCTTCTGCCTACCACGCAATGAAACATTGCGTAATAAGACAGAATCTCCCTGATTCAATGCCGTGGCCCGCGCTCTGAGGTCATAAGCCTTCTTGCCCTTGTCTGCTGCCTCCTTAGCTGCATCCTTAGCCTTCTTATACGAAGAGGTAAGGCGCTCCTGGAGTTTCCTCACATACTCATGCTTATTCTTGGAACCATCTTCATCTGTAGAAAGACCTAGAAAAGCATCAATGGCCAGTTTAGGGTGACGGCCAAACATAAGGAAGTATGGGGAAAAGCCAGTGCTTGGATGAATTGTGACATTGTATGCATGCACGAGTGTGTTTATGTGTGACTTCCAGTCATTTTTCTGACTGTCTTCAAGAGTGCCAATCATCTTCAACAACGTTTGGTTGAAGCGCTCTGTCATACCGTTGCCCATAGCATGATACGGGGTGGTATTCGTTTTAGCAACACCAGCAAGTTCACAGAGTTCCTTCATTAGAGAAGACATGAAGTTTGGACCTTGGTCGCTATGGATTCTTGAAGGAAAACCGTAGTGTGTCACGAAGTTATCAAATAAAACCTTTGCCGTTGTTCTGGCTGTCTGGTTTTTCGTGGGATAAGCCTGAGCATATCTGGTAAAGTGATCCGTCACTACCAGAATATCCTCAAAACCACCCTTTGAACGGTCAACCTTAAGAAAATCCATGCAAAGAACTTCCATGGGAGCAGATGACTGAATATTGACTAGTGGTGCTACTGATGGCAAGGTCTTGCGTTTGAGGCATCTCTCACAAGCTCTGACTTTATCAGCTATCCAGGATTCCATCCCAGGCCAATAGAAGCGCTGTTTGAATAGAGACACAGTGCGATCACGGCCTTGATGACCAAGATCGTCATGCAGCGAACTGAAAATGTCATCTTTCAAACTGGACGGTAAGACAAGCTGCAAAACTTGACAACCATCTGATGAACCCTTGCGATAGAGAACTCTGTCTCGCAACTCCAGTTTGTCCCACTCTCGAAGAAATTTCTTTACAGCAGGCAAGGCTTGCTTAGCAAACGGCCTTGAACCTTGAGAGAGGTGGTTGATAACTGTTGAAACAACAAGGTCATCATGTTGCGCTTTTCTCCAGTCTTTTGAAGACAAAGAGTAAGCCTGAATTTGGTCTTCCGATGGTTCATCAATAACAGGCTTGGAAACCTCTGGAATAGCATCAGGAGCTGTGAGACTGTAAACAAAAGGTGCCTTGACAGAATCGACAGTGCAAGATAAAGTCATTGCTCCAATTACATTGGACTCAATTGTCCTGTCGTACTCAACAGCTCTTCTGGACAAACCGTCAGCATCAGCATTTTTGCGACCACTACGATATTTGATCTCAAAATCGTAACTAGCAAGAGATGCCATCCATCTATGGCCTGTCGCATCCAGCTTTGCTGTCGTCTGTACGTACGTCAGAGGGTTATTATCCGACAGGACTTTAAAGCGACATCCGTAGAGGTAGTCATGGAATTTCTCAGATACAGCCCATTTAAGGGCAAGAAACTCTAACTTATGCGCCGGGTAATTCCTCTCTGACGGCTTCAGACTGCGACTGGCGTACGCAATAACCCGTTCTAAGCCTCCTTGTTGCTGGTATAGAACAGCACCAAGACCTGTTCCAGATGCATCAGTATGCAAAATAAATGGAAGGTTGTAGTTTGCGTATGCCAAGATGGGTGGTTCAATCAACTTTTCCTTGATGTTGAGGAAAGCTGTATCTTGATTTGGTCCCCAAGCAAATGGGACTTTCTTGCTAGATCGTGCCTTCTTCTTTGAAGAGTGACCAATCAAAAGGTCATTCAAGGGTCTTACAATAGAAGCATACCCTTTGATGAATCTACGGTAATAACCCGTGAAGCCCAGAAATCGTCTGACATCTTTTATAGATTTTGGTGCTGGCCATGACTTTACTGATTCTATCTTTTCCGGGTCTGTCTGAATTCCTTCTTCTGAAACAATATGGCCTAAATATTTTACTTTCTTTTGAAAGAAGTGGCATTTACTGGCTTTCAGCTTAAGGTTGTGATCAGATAGCTTAATAAAAACAGCTTCAAGACGCTCAAGATGTTCGTCGAAGGTTTGGGAGAAAATGATAACATCATCAAGATAAATCAGACAATCTCGTAAATTGAGATCTCCCATGCATCGTTCCATCAGTCTCTGAAACGTAGCAGGTGCGTTCACTAACCCAAACGGCATTCTATTACATTCATAGAACCCAAGAGGACCTGCACTGAAAGCTGTAAGGTGTTTGTCACTTTCCTTCACTGCCACCTGCCAATATCCGGATTTCAAGTCAAGCGTGGAAAAGTATTTTGAGCCAGAAAGAAGATGTAAAGTATTTTCAATTTTTGGCATGGCATAAGCATCTCTTACTGTTTTCTTATTCAATTTCCTGAAATCTAGGCAAATTCTAAGTGTTCCATCTTTCTTTTTGACGATTACAATGTTTGATGAATAAGGACTTGACGATTGTCGAATTGCACCGCAATCTATCATTTCCTTAAGATGTTCTTTTACTTCAGTTAGCATGCCCGGTGGAATATGTCTTGGTGGATCTTTAAATGGTGTTGTATCTGTCAGATGGATTTCATGCTCTATTAAATCAGTATGACCTAGATCTGTTGGGCTTTTCGAGAAAATATGATCCCATTTCTGAAACAAGTGTTTGGCCTTCGCTTTCTGTTCTTCTGTCAAGTCTGTTTCATCTAAATACGAGCTAGTGTTTTGTTTGTTCTCTTTGTTTACTGTTTCAGCATGATTTTGATTGTTATGAACTTCTATATTTTCTGTTTCTGTTTCTTTAGCATCTGCAACCGGTATCGATCTCATGACGTTAACCTCTTGCAGCTCACAAAGATTAGCTTTGTAAGGGATCGACACAGGTTTGGCTGACATATTAAACAGCTTAACAGGAACTCGAGAAGTTGTTCCAGGACGATCAAAAGCTACAACACGTGGACACACAGTTACTCTTTTGGAGCAATGATTTGCTGAACATGTTTCAGTAACAGCTGCTGTTATAACAGCTTTCTGTCTCCTACAGAGGCCTGTTACGGTTCTAGCTTCAAATGGACGAAGCACAAATCTCTGTGTTGCTTTAACAACGCCAGCTTTGTCGTCTGTTATGCCTTGGAAAGCCATGTTCCATTCTTTTGGAACTTCATCAAGTTCTTCTTCACTATTCTGATAAAATAGACGTATCAGATTTGTACCGACAATAACTGGTACATCTTCGTTATATTTGGTAGCAGGTACAACGAGAACAGGTATATCAAAGTTCCGTTTTCCAAGTGATGGTACAGAAATTCTGGCTTCAATGTACCCTAAAATAGGCTGTTTTTCTCCATTGGCAACTTTGATGTTCAATTCAAAATCATCAATTTGTAAAAGTTTAGGTTTCGGATTCATTTGATTGTAGAAGTTTTCTGCTACTGATGTTATCATTGACCCAGAATCTATCAACGCTTTTATGTGTTGATCCTCGAAGATGATTTCACTAACATTATCTGTGCCTATCAATCTATTGAAGAAGTGCAAGTTGGAGCATGATGTTTCGTCCCTATTTTGCTCCTCAATAGAGACACCATCTAGTTTAAAGGTTTCTCTTTGGCACTGTCATCTTTCTGTTTCACTTCAGTTTCATCTCTGTCTGTTTTGCCTTGATCGTCAGATCGTTTTTCATTCTTCTGGTCATCATCGATCTTATTTCTGTCCTGATTGTAGTTTCCTCTATACCTTCTATAACCATAGCCTCTTCTCCAATTACCTCTATAGGAATTTCTTCCACCTCTGTTATAATGTCCCCTGTCTTGAGATGTGACATAATCTCTGCCTTGTTGGTGCTGTTGGCCTGCGGTAGACATCTTTTCCTCAAGCTGCTTCATTCTTTCAAGCAGTGTGTGCATTAATGACATTTGCTCAGAACTATCAGTTCTCTGCTGAGATGTCACCTGTTTGGTATCAGATTTTTCGCTCTCCCTAGAGTTATTCATCTCTTTTTCTTCTACTCTGACTTTCCTTCTCAAAGTCTCAAAGTCTTTCTCTGTCTCATAGAACACTCTTGTCGCATTCTTGAGTTGTTCGTTTTTCAGATGTCTCCAAAATCTATTTCTGAGCATTTCATCTGATTGCTCTCTCTTAACCTGGCCCTTCTTAATTGCTGTATTGAGAATACTTTCTATTCTCACTCCCCAATCAGCAACATTTTCACTCTGTTTCTGTTTAGCGTTGTAAAATTCAGCTAAAACTGATTCTCCGGTTCTGATGTTACCGTAAGTATTTTCTAACTTAGTAATTAGATGTTTTGTTGATGCAGATGGATCCATATTAAGAAGAATCTTTCTGGTATTTCCTGTAAGTGAATTACGAACTTCTTGTCTAATGATGTCTTCATGATAAAGACCGGATTCCAGAATGACTTCAATTTCTATTTTCCACTCTTCAAATGTGTCTTCTGTAAGTTTTGGAATTGTCGGTTTCTTAAAAGAAAACACCCTTTCAGCAGCTTTGGTAAGTATCTCATCAGGCTTTGGCTTTTTAACTTCTTGATATGACTTACCACACTTGTCATCTGACTCTGACTTTTTATCTTCCTGATGTGATGTATCACACTTGTCATCTGACTTTGACTTCTTAACGTCTTGATGTGACTTTCTAAACTTGCCATCTGACCTTTGCTTTCCAACTATCTGGTCTGAGTTTTCAAGTGACTCAAGTACACTTTCTTTCTCTTTAAGACTCTCAATCAACAACCTTTCCTTCTCTTTCAATTTCTTAACTCGTTGTTCCTTTAATGTTTGCTCCTTTATTTTTCTCTCTTCATTCTCCTTCTTTAACTTTGCAGTATCTATTCTCAGCGCTAAGTCCTGCTCTTTCTTCTTCAATCTTTCAACTTTCTCAATGAGTCTTTGCTCAACATTATCATCTTCCTCCTTCTTAAATGTGTGTATGTCTGGGGGCAATGGTAGAATTCTATTCTTTCCTAGCCTACTAACGTTCTCTGTCTTTATACTCTTTGTTTCTTTTATCTTTTCTTTCTTTCCTAGAAAGGGTTGGTGAGCTTTGGCTTCAGCCTTCATAACGCTCTTGATCCTATCTTCTTCTTGTATTTGCTTTAACTTAACATCAATCCATGCTAAGTTTTTCTTAAGCACTTTCTCTTCATTATCCACATCATCAATATCTGTGCTAGATTCTATTGGATCTCCAATACCTGAACAGTTTGAATCAAGCTCTAATGATCTATTGCTACCAACTGACATGATAGATCTTGATCTACACTTTCTCTGTCTTTGCATACTCGCATGCATACTAGTGTCTGATACTACAGAACTGTCATTCTTCGAACTATCAGCAACGCTACTCTGCAATGCCGACTTATTCAATGGTCTCTCAGTACCAGTAACTTTGTCAAACTCCGCTAAAGTTTTACATGCTGCATCTATCTCTTCTCTTTGCTTAATGCATCGCCTCTCTATCTCATCACCTAATCTTGCTTTCCTTGCTAACTCTTCTTGTCCTTCTTCCAAGGCTTCTAGTTGCTTGTATCTTTGATCTGCTAATCTGTCTAGCTCTGTTATGTGTCTCTTCTTTCTCTCCTCTAATAACATCACCTCTCTTTCTATATCTAACACTCTCTGCCTTTCTCTTCGGATCTTTTCCTTGTCTATTTCCTGCATTATCTGGTGCTTATTAAGAGTCTTGCTTTTCTCTTTCACTACGCTTCTAGCATTAAAACTAGTCTCTTTCTCCTGCTCTCCATCTACTTCAACAACACTTTCATTATGAGAAAAGTGCTGTCTATCAGCTTTCCGAAAGCTTTCCGATATGCTTTCACTAAGTGAAAGCTGCTTTCTCTCAGCTGCCCTCGGGCTTTCTAAATTGCTTGCTAACTGAGAGTAGCCATCTTCCTGTCCACTAACTACTTTCTCTCTTTCTATTTCAATAGTTTGAAGTATAGAGCCAAATCCTCTTTGTCCGAATAAGTCTACACTATCTTCTACTTCACTCATATGTGTATCTTTCCGACTTCCTGATAACTCCTCCTGTTGCTCAGTAATAAGTCTCTTTATTCCTCTTTCTGTCCTTCACTCACTAATCTTATTTGCTCCTGTTTTTTCTTCTTTCTATCTCTATCCTTCCTTCTGAGCTCCCTTTCTGAAAGGTCTTTCTCCAATTCCGTCCTTGACCTTTCAAGTTCTTGGGCAATGTGTTCGCCCTCTAACCTCTTAAGTTCATCTTCCGATAAATATTCAGCCATTGTCACGTTTTGTAAACTATTGTATTGATTCGAAATCTGTGTGAAAACTGTATAAATGAATGAGTATGTAAGTATGCACAGTCTAGTACAGTAGTACTAGTACAGTAGTACACTTTACAAACGTAAAGTTTACTGCACAATATATATGTAAAGTGTATGTGTATATGTACAGGTGTTTATGATCTGGTGATAAACTGTTATGAATATATATGCAGTGTAATAGAATAATCACAACACAATTTCACTTCACTTCACACTGTTGAAAAACAAACATTTTATTTCAGCAGCCTAACACAACAAACTTCCACTTTGCTTATAAAAGCGAAAAGAAAAAAAACTTTAAACCTGAAAAAAAAATATTTGGCTACAACTGGATTTGAACCCAGGCCGTCTCGGCCACAGTCAATAGCTCTCCCAATTGAGCTAACCGCACTTATACCTGGCGCAATACACAACACGTGCACACCACTAGCCTAGCGCGTCAGCGCTTAACAGCGACAGCTATACACGCAGTGAACTATCTGTCTCCAAACAAAATCTCGATCGCGAGCGCTTTAATATTAAAAAAAAAAAACCGTAAAAGACGCGAACAGATAATGTATTTGAATAAAAAAAACTTATTCAAATGTTACTATCTGCTATGAGAAAAAACAAACAAACAAAAGCTAGCTTTTACCGATTTTTCAAGGCCTTTGCGGGGAGTAAAACGAACAAACATTTATCACAGAGAAACCGTAGTGAATCTATGATAAATTTAATAATAAACCATAGGGTCTATGATAATTTCAATAATAAACCATAGGGTCTAGTGAACTGTTGGGCAGATTCTGGCAACAACACATTCCGTGCACGTGGTGGACTGATATAACGTCAAAAGCAACTTTTGGATGTGACAGACTGATAAAATGGGTATAATAATATAAGTATACGGCTGATCAGGATCCAAACTGCTACGTGACTGTTCTGTCAATCAAGTAAGTTTTTTTACACACTGAGGCAGGTCAGAGGTCAAACTAAAGAATTTACACACGTTCCCAGTCTAGCCTAAGAGTAAACATTATCGGGTACACAAATCACGTGCAGTACGGGGAAAGGCGTAACAATTGTTAGTGTTAGTAAACAAAGTTTAAGTGCCGTGCATTTGGGATCCTAATCATAAGCTGATTCTTCGAAGCTGAAAATAAACCAAAATCGGAGATACGGATGAAGGTCTATAATAATAGGATAAAATGGAGATGAAATGGAGAGGTGGCAAAAACGTGGAAAATATGAGAATGTGTAAATGGTACTTTACAAAATCAGCAAATCAAATGCATATATATATAATAATATGAAGAAAGTGACTCACCAAATATCCATAAATAACACACACTATATCTAAAGTTAAAGATCCAATCCACCCCTATGACACAGTTATGAAAACACTGTCACTTTGTCACTATACAGTGTAAATCACTGCAAAATTACACTTCGCCAGTTTATATATATACTCCAGCGACGAAAAGACGACACTGGTCCAGCGACGTTGTCCGGCTAAGGTATTAGAAGACGATCCAGATCCATGCGCGCATATGGTAGATCATCGTTTCGTTGGGGCCCTAATCATCGTAACTCGTGAGGTCGACCATTCATATAAATACACACTAGTCAATGTCAAACGTGTAGCAGATAACATGTGCACGTGAACGTCCTTATGCACTCCGGCATATGTAAATAAAGTCAAGTCATCAGCATGTTGGGCGCCATTGTTGTCGGGGCAACCGAGAACAAAATAAGTAGGTTCTTGACAACTTTATATGTATTTGCTGTAACACTACAACCACCTGAAATATAGGAATTAAGCATTCATAACTAAAATGTACAATCAGTATAAAGCTTTCAGCTCATAGTAAGTTACGGGTGGAGGAACTAATTAATACACGTGTGTTTAACACGTTGTAAGCCACTTTACACAAAACTACACCTTGACAATTTAAGAACCAGTTTACTGAAAATACTGAAATAATACATGATACAAAAAGTGATGGTGAGGATGATAATGACGATGATATTCATGATAATAAGTAAGGAATATTTACCTGAATTCATAATACATATGACACAAGGATTTTCATAATATGCCAAGCGGCAACCGTTGCTCGTGCGTATAACAAAGCCAAGTGAAACGATATTTGAATTCGCCACGTGATGTTAGTGGTAACTCTAGGTGTTAGTAAATAAGGTTAAAGTTATTTCCCCTTGTATAAGTAATACTTTTATAGGACGATTCTGTATAGGACGAAGTAGGAGTATATAACTACATGTTCAAGCTGTAAAACGAGTTCAAAAACTAAAAACAACATATCCTGACATTTGCTTTATTATATCAATATAACACCCTATAACATAAACATACAGATTTTTAAAAACAAATGTTTTACATATATACCATTATTATTTAGTTTAGAATTATATTTGATATGAAATTATTATTGCAGACGACACTTTTAAATTTGGCGCCAAAAGAGTTAATCCAACAGCAAGTCGTCTGCATTATATTCGCCTTCTAATTGCACTTCATATACAGCAGTAGCAGTGTGTGCACCGTTTTAACCTAAAAAAGCAACAGTAAATAAAAAACAAATTCTACAAATAAACTTTCAGTGAAAGATTATTTCTTCTGCAAAGAGTCTCCTTTACTTTTACTCTTTCATACTGCTTTTAATTTCATTTTCTTTTAAAACCATTATCAAAGTGCACAATGCCGATGGTAGTCGAACCTGTTTTCATAAATTGACATAGAATAAATCCATTGCAGCACATGTTTAACGTCTTGTTTAGTTTTAACACTTTCCCCTCATATAAACGCCTTTTCATGCATATGCAAACAGAGCAGACCCAGATGAAACGGCTCCTATAGAATCTGTCCTGTTTGCATTCTAAGACTCTACAGTCCCTGCCAATACCAAAACATTATAGGTATATATACTTGTTTTTAAATTTCAACTAATAAATATTCACAACGTCATCATTTCTTACATGGATATGCAACAGGGAAATGATACAAGAGCGTACTTCTACTGCAACAGGGAAATGATACAAGAGCGTACTTCTACTGCAACAGGGAAAGGTTACAAGGCCGTACTTCTACTGCAACAGGGGAATGTTACAAGAGCGTACTTCTACTGCAAATGGGAAATGTTACAAGAGCGTACTTCTACTGCAACAGGGAAAGGTTACAATGCCGTACTTCGACTGCAACAGGGAAAGGTGACAAGGCCGGACTTCTACTTACATGTATGAACTACGTTGTATTTTATATGGTAATATTTATCATAAAATAGTCTAGGTGGGAATGAGTTAATTTGAATTTGTTAAAATTGTATGCTATCCAATTTTGAGCAGACAATATATTTTCACAGCAGGGTAAGGGTTTACAGAAAACAAATTACAGTTTGGAACAAAAACAACTGACACTGGTCCTAGAAGTTGACAAATGCCAATTTGTTATTTCAGATAACACATGAAAAATGAGAATCCGCAAAATGAAGTGTTAGGTTTTAATTACAACAAGTGCAAGGAGTGATTCATAAAAACACCGAACAGGCATCAGTGAGTTTGAAATGATGTTCTCCTAATTTGGAATGGATTGATGCTCTGAGTAAGAGCATCAATCCATTCCAAATTAGGGAAACAATATTGAATTCCTACTTGCAATTTTACCACATACAATTAGACAGATCAGTCGAAAAATTTGAAAACATGTTGAAACCACATGTTGGCAACATGTTGGCACTTTTTGTCTTGTCTTATTATTAACCAGGAATGTGATTTAAATTCAAATATTGGAGATGTATTACCTTCAGATTAGAAAGATCATGTACTGCCGGTAGTGTTTTGTACACAGCAAATTGAAAGAATAGTTTCAGTCTTATATTATAACACCTAATCCACAGTGAAGAAAATAGCGTTTGCTCAAATATGTATGTGATGCAAATTTGTTAACCCTTCTCTTGTTGAATTTTAAAATACATTTCCTCCTTCTTTACCCATACCCTGTGGAATAATTACATATATCTTCACTGTTTACAATTTTTTCTCTGTGCAGTCACTGCTGTGGAGTGCACTGGTTGCACAATCAATTTGTAAATAGTGCAGACCCTGATGAGACAGCTCCTGCAGGAGCTGTCTCATCTGGGTCTTCACTATTTATAGGTACATGTAGGTATATTGACGTGAACAGCAAGCGAAGGGTTAAGCTTTTGAGAAGATATTCACCGAGTGTCACACAGTAAGGATCCGGATAAGACGTCGTGTTGCTCGGCGTCTCATCTGAATCCAAATCACTTGCAACAAGCAAGTCAGGTAGCGAATAGTGGACCAGGGTCGGGAATACAAGTAAATCAGTATAGGTGTACAGTTATCGTTACCCAGCTGAAAACATACGTGTGTTCAAATTCTGGTCTGATACAAATTTCTAATTGTCGTCTGCAATCCAAGTTTGTTCAATCATTCGGTGATATAAGGAAAAGAGATAAATAAATGCAAATATCAAAGGAATAAAGCACAGATACAGAAATAGAGATTGAGACAAAAAGTGACTATTTGTCGTGGTGCATTTTTTTCTACATTGGCGGTGAAAGGGTTGAAGCACTTAGATTGTCAGTGGTAGATTAACGGAATTAACTTTCACGAAACTGAACTTAGGACTGTTCAGCAGACACTTAGTAATGCGTTGCAATAAACCTTTCTAAAAAACCACAAACAAGTTCAAAATATGAATAATTCTAATGGAGTTAAGATCAAAATCAAAGAGGCTGTTTCCATCACAGACCGTTTACGTTTGGAACGGAGTGATCTGTTTATGTGGCAGAGTTTTATCAGATGAAGTATGGCAAGTAGGGATAAATATTAAGTGAACCCTCATTATACCGGCATTCGTTACAATGGTACCCTCGTTATACCGGCAGTATGCATTGAAACAAAATCACCGTTAATTCTTTGAAACAACCACTAAATAAATAGGTACAATGCCAATAACACAGGTGATCGCTTAATACAGAACACAAGAAGTGCTAAAAGCTCCCGAAGGGAGCTTTATGCACTTCTTGTGTTCTGCATTAAGCGTTCACCTGTTGGTACTATTTTAAAACTGGCCATATGGTTCCTTTCATATTTATACTCGTTATAATGGCAATCTCGTTATACCAGCACAATGTCTGGAAACAAACATCCCCGTTGAAATGAGGTTTCACTGTACCAATTTTCAGGAAACAGTTGGGAAAAAGTCAAGTCAGATGTAAAGTTTACCACATACATCTTGAATGCATGTACCTTCTATTGTGTCAGATGATCTGCGTATATGGAAACTCGCGAACTTTCACCTACTAAAACAATATACGTTTAAACTATACCGGGTTGATCATGCATCCACAATCCACTTTCAGAAAACAATTCAATGCATATTACACCATAGCAGTCTTATAGTAGGTCTGGATAAATGAACAGAAGGGCAATATTGACATAATAGAGGATCGTATTATACATGAGTGTTCATTACAAATTGTTTTTATGAACGAGTTCACAATATGCTATGACACGAGCTTTAGTAAACACTATAGTAAACGAGTTCATAAAAAGGGTAAAAGAACACTGATGTAAGATTCTTTTTATCATATAACCCTTAACATGTGCCATAGAAATTGAAACAGGCTGGCGGCTGTTTCGGACATTGTTTTACAAACAACAGCACTGCGATTGGCTAACGTTTAAATAAAGTCAGGCTTTGGTTCCGTGTATTCTCTTTAATGGCACTGTCACACTATACCGTATGAGAGGAACGTATGTATTGCGTATGAAAAACTGGTTATACGCACATCCTTTCAACGTATGAACCCGAATTTTCCACCACTGTTTTCGATGAACGTATAAGCAGCGCATAAATAGCGTATGCGTACCGTATATTAATTTTGGTGTATATGCAGTGAATGAGAAACGTATACGAGCATGAATCAACTTATGTCAGCGTCAGTGTAGCGTATACCAGCGTACAACTAGTGTATGCGAGCATACATGTATGAGTAACGTATGCTTAGCGCATGTGAGCGCATGAGTAGCGTATGAATAGCCAGAAATATGTTAAATACGTTAGTTATTCGTCAGACGTACATTTCAACTACGTTACTGATACGCTATCCATATGATAGCATAACTGGGCCCTTTCATACCACCGTATGTGAAGCGTAATTGACATGTAAGTAACGTACCTTTACCGACACTATCGTATTCAACGTGTGTCTAGAGTACGATGAGCGTATGCGTACATGTAACGTATAATTCACACGCTCGTTCACGCTGAGCGTTTATAAACATGATCAAAACTTACTTATGTATTTTTGGCCTCTGTGTGTGAGTGAAACGTATACGACGTATACCTAACCTACTCCTAGCGTATATCTGCTTATGCGAGCATACTCGTGAACATTTTTTCTCATACGCTAGCATAAGCTCGTGTCGTACGCTCTATTGTGACATCCCCTTAAGATTCATTATCGAACAGGCTTTGACTAAAACATGCACTAGTGCATTTCCACGGTTTACGGCACTCTGTTTCGGCACTCCCAAACCACAGGTTATGTGATGAAACAGTTTTCGACATATTTTCGACATATCATTGTCAAACATTGATGTCTATTTGTACCTTATCATTCATTCATTGCACACCTTAATTCTGTCAGGATTTTACACTGCTTTGACCCTACCGGTCGCATCAGTTGTCATTGAAATACAGGAGAGAATGGGAAATCTGATAAATGAAGTAATAAATTTGTATTACAGCTAGTTCAACGAGTGTCTCGTGAGAACGATGAACCCTACAGTAGTCGGTTTGAAATTTGTTTCCTTAATTTGAGATTGATGTCGAAACCGTCTAACATCAAACCTGAATTACTCTGGCTTGATATTGATATCCTGTACTCAAGTATAACATTTGGAGTCAGGTGGGGTTTCAAAACCACGCAACTCAGGAACTAAGCGAATAATAAGAAAACAAATCTTTATTTAAGACATGTAGGTACAGTAAAGCCCCTCTAAACCGGATGTTATTTAAAAAAGGGTTTTAGGCAGGTTGCTGCTTAATGCAGGGCGAACGTTATACAGAAAGCTCCCAAATGAGATTTCTACATGAATTTCAACCTTCTTTAAGCTTCCATCTGTCTGAAAGACCGGTGCTGATTTTAATTCGAACATTCGGTTTAGAAGGGGTTTCGAGAGCAGCCTTCTAACCATGCGCTTTCAATATTAACACAGTAGAACTAGAGGTGTTTGGTCAAACCATATTATTGTCTTACATGCATGCTTTGTTTCTATGGTTTTATGTAGTTCTATAGAAGAAACAAAACAGTTGTTAACACTATCGCCATAGTCACCGAAAAGTGACTGACAGTGCTTGTTGCAACGGCCGAATCTGTGTGTACCTTCCCTTATGTAAGCGCATTTTGACACATCTGCAAACAGAGTAGACCCATATCAGATGACTCCTTTAGGAACCGTCTGATTAGGGTCTGCTCAGTTTGCTTGTGGTGTAATATAGATCTGATTTTACAGCTTCTTCCTGAGTCAAATGTCATATGTCCATAAGCCATTATAAAAAATAATCTTACCAATATTATGACGTCATTTTTTCCTATATGAATATTCATCAGGGAAAGGGTTAAAACAGTTTGTAAACTGTATGGATCCAGATGAGACACCGAGTTACATGTAGTTGGCGTCTCATCAGGATCCTGATTGTTTGAGGTTCTACTTGCGTTTTTTAGAAGAGTTGAAAAGAATGTCCACTTTGAAACTTTCCCTGTTCTATGTTTGTTACAAATGTTAATACTTACTGAATATTCATGAACAAAATATTTATAATGAGATACGGAAGATGGAACATTGTAGCCGTTTTAGAAGGTAAAGAAACAGATCTATCAAATCCCATTAGCAAACAGAGCAGACCCTGATCAGACGGCTACTATAGGAGCCGTCTGATATGGGTCTACTCTGTTTGCATATGCGCGAAAAATGCTTATATGAGGAAAATTGTTAAAGCAGACGGCAAAGTTTGCATGAGCAATAGTTAGCGCTTAAAGAGTCAAATGAGCGGCAAATTGAATATTGAGGTCGATAAAATGTAGATAATTTATACCTTTGATCATTTGAATAGTAATATAATGTCAAAACAATTCACACAAACAAATAGCGCAAGACACAATCACTTCTTTGAATTTCCATGTGATGCGTAATGTTCCATGGCCTCAGTGTGTGCATGTATACATATTTGATTGTCCATATTGATATTTTGAATCGCATTCACTTTTTTGAAAATATTAAACATACATGTACTACATATATACGGTTAAGCAACATCGATATCTCGAACTTCAAGGGACCATGCAAATTACTTCGAAATAATAAAAGTTCGAGTTATCCGATTTTTACTTTTAACAGTGTTTCAAGTTCACAGCTTAATGCTTAATGCTTGTCTAAAGTAATGCTAACATCTGAAACAGAACCTTTCAGCATTACTTTTCACCTGTATTAAGCTGTCACATGTGTTTCTAGATAATTTTTTATGCGTAATCATACATTTGGAAGGACCGAGCATTTACGTTTCTAAAGGACTTAACATTATTCTATCAACATAGAAGCAATGAAGTCTGACAATATTGGAAATAAAATGGGATTAGGGATACTTGTTTACATTTATAACCATTTTAATTAACTTGATTTCATTAAATGTTAATCACCTCAGTGGAGGGGTAGGGGATACACTTAGTAATCAAAAACTCCCCTAACACAGGACAATTGACAAAATCTTAACCATGTGAAAAAACGTACACCATTTTTTTATCATTTCTTGACAGTTTTATCATCTAAAGTATCGTATCCTGCATACGAAAACTCAAAAGACGTGTTGATTTGTAAAACACGTTTTAGTACACGTTCTACACACCATTTGATTTTACAAATCCAGAGTTATACGTATATGGTTGGCATATTAGCGAGACAGTAGTGTAAATTATAACACAGATAAGATTCATGTGGTAATATATTCCTCGATTGCATTAGCATGATTGTTGCAGTGGGCCCTCGTTATAACGGAGGTGTTTGTTTCCAGACAGTTTGCTAGTATAAATATGTTGTCTTTATAACAAGCTTGAATATGAAAACAGGTGAATGCTTACGGAGCTTTTTGCACTTCTTGTGTTATGCATTACATGTAAGTGTCTTAATGACATTACGCCTACGTAGTCAGTGGTAGTTTCGAAGTCTTAACATTAATTTTGTTTCAAGGCATACTGCTTGTATATAGAGGGTGCCATTATAACATAACATATCTTTTATTCGTCAAGTCTACATATAAGACATATGCCAGCATGTACGGTCACGTTATGATTAACTACATGTAACCTAGTGTACCTCTATGCTCGCCATGACGCTTCAAGGAAATGTTGAAAAATCTGAGGGACAAACAGATCTGGTGCCTTTGCGTTTTCCGTTAGTTTGCAGAGAGTTAACATTGTTAATACCAATAACATACAAATATATGTATATATCTCTTGAACAACACATTTTTAGAGAAATGAGTACATTTAGTGTATATAATTTCATGAATGAAGTGTGAGAATAGTGAGCAGAAAATTTGGTTGTTGTTGCTTGTGGTTTTTGTTGTTACTGTTGTCTGCATGTTTTTTCTAAGGAATTTACTCTTTCTTTGCAAATGTTTGGATGAGTCGTTTCTCTATTATCAGAACTGTTTAACCTTTTCCTCCATGAATATGCATATAACAGACAATGATAGCATGAATATTAATTAGATCTAGGTGCATTCTTCTAATGGCATATGAACATGAGGAATGTCGATCATGACTGAATCTGTTAAAGCATACCCGTATTATATAATCAGCGAACAGAGCATACCCTGATCAGATGACTCCTATAGGAACCATCTGATCTGAGTCTACTCTGTTTGCAAAACATAGAATGGCGTATGTATGGAGTAAAGGGTCAGTAGTGTGGATTTGATTGAAATAAAATTAAAGGAAGTTCTGCATCAACGAAACTGGGGGCATACTTTGCGAAATGACCAAACAATACATACTTGTAAATCTGTGCAGGTATAAAAGAGCTAGCTCACCGTTTCAGTGGCATTTAAAACGCTTCACCGTTTGGGACAATGTGCAACCAGCATTGATCCAGCAATGTAAGGTAGGTACAAATTATACAAATGAAAGCATTTACATGCTACAAGTTGATATATGTGTAAATCAGCACGCTATATAGGCATGCTACTGGTTACTGTATTCGGTTTGTAGATTTTATGAATGGCCGGCTTTTCGCCATGCTATTGTGTAGCGACGCCGGTGCACGCTTTGCCACGTGAAAATACTGTCTAAATATGGTTTAGTGGCTGGCATTTGTCCACTATAAATGCCTGTTGCACATTTTTATGTAATAATGTACACAAAGTATACTTTAAATTCTCTACATGGTGTTTCCGTTATACATTAATTTTAGTATTGATTTAGTTTATTCCAGATTTACTTTTAGAACTGGGTTGAGTTTCCAGTCTAAAATTGTGCAAGACAAAATTTAACAAGGAGAGCAAGCAGTTGTTATTCGTTGGGGTCTGAGGTAGATATCATTTATTTGTATTTATAAGTATTTGGAGTTTGTATGTAGTATTGTTTTATACATGTGTATTTTCTTTGTTGATTAAACTTATCACATACTAGCAGATAATGGTATTCACACTAATAGCATTTTTGTTGCACAGAGAGAGAGAGAGAGAGAGAGAGAGAAAGAAAGAGAGAGAGAGAGAGAGAGAGAGAGAGAGAGCTTCATGTCTTGGTATACAACCGATTGACACCGCCATATTTCAACGGGAAAGTGATGGCTGCCTGTGCGGAATTGGGCTAGAGGTGTGTATAATGAATTTTGAGCTTCGGTAATTATTTTCAAGATAAATATTGGGTTTAATTAGGGAATAGTTAATGCCTTTGGGTGATTCTAGTAAAGAATTGTTCCATTTTGTTTAAATTGGTCTTAGAGTAGTTGGCTTACATTTATTTCAAAAGAAACTTTTAAAAATAGTGCTGGAGATAAATTTCCACCCGGTCTGACACTGCGCTGTCACCTGAAGAAAGGGGTCCCCCCAACTGGAGATACAAATGCTTTTATATTGTCGATAATACATGTTTTTGACGACTTTAAAACAAATTTTGTTTTATTGCCAGTAATTCCATTTTTCAATAATTTCTGGAGGAGACCAATATGTCAAAGGCGTTTGAGAAATCATTCAATGTAGTATAAATATTTTCTTATGGTGTCTCAGTAGTGGAGATATGATCCAAAATTGGGGAATTCTGTCTAAATCCTGCTTGGTTTTCTTTTAGAATTTCTTGATTTTCTAGGAAGTTGTTGAGTCTGGTGTTTAGTATAGATGTGAACAGTTTACCTAAGTAGCTGAGTAGGGTTATTGTGGTCTGTAATTGCTTGGATTCAGCGAACAAACTTTGTTTTCATAGGACGGAATTGTGATGCCTTCAAGTCATTGGTCAGGTATAATATCATAATCTAATATTTTGTTAAAAAAGGTCACGTGGTTGAAGTCGAGTGAAAACGTAGTGCTTGGAGGCTCGCATAATTTGGCTAAAAACCCAAGATTTTGAGTTTTTTTCTGGATTCTTTTGACATTAAACTGCGGATTATATATATCTACTGGAATAAGCCATGTCAAAAGTTGGAAATAAGTCAAAGTCTGCGCGTACTGGGAGCGAAAAGGACGTCGAGCAATCTCAGAACCCGGACAATGGCGGCCAGATAACGAAGGGAGCCAGACACACGAAAGCTGGGAGAGGATCTAAACGTATGAGACATTCTACAGGTGGGAGCTCTATTAATACCACTGTAACTGATAAACACCATGAACAGAGGGCATGTGCATCTGTAGTGCCTGACTCTTTTGAGTTAAGAGAGACTAATATGACTATTCAAGAGTTCAAGTCACTTTCAGCAGACGACAAATTGGTATCGCTATTCGGGCTTATGTCGCACGTGCACAACATTACAACTCGTGTTGAGAACATTGGACACGCTGTACATATAGATAGGAGTTGTATTGATGAGAATACACGCCGGATAAAAACATTGGAGTACAAGAGCATTGACCTGGAATCCCGATCCAGAAGGAATAATTTAGTGATCCGTGGAATAGAGGAAACCATTAACGAAAACTGTGGACACAAAGTGTTAAACTTTATTCAAAATGAACTGCATCTTGACCAAAGCGGAATGTCAATTCAGCGAGCCCACAGAATTGGGAAAATTGTCCGTGGAAAATGTCGTCCGCTGATAGTCTGCTTTAGAGACTATGCTAATATCAGCGAGATCATTCAAAACGCGCACAGGTTAAAAGGCACGTGTTTCAGTGTTAGTAAAGACTATCCTGTTGAGATTGCCAAAGCAAGGTCTACACTGTGGGCCGAGTACAAAACGGCGAAGGCAGCTAATCCTCGAGGCAAAGTACAACTGGCATATCCGGCTAAGCTGATTGTTAATGGCAAAGTCATCCATGACGAATTTCCCGACTGGGACGAGCTCATGAAAGGGAATCGCACTGGCCCCAGTAGATATAGTCACAGATCTGGTAGGGACTCCGTATCGGCTACACAGACCCAGCGTCACCGGGATCGAAATGGGAACCAGTCACAGGCTAACATCAGTCATCCTTACCACGCCGAAACCGATGACTACAGCGGCGACTCAACTGATTCCGACTCTGTCATAATGGAGGAAAGCCAGTCCCTGTTGGCACCACCGCAAACGAGGCCAGATGACGACGACGTCCAGATCCCGCAACCTAACACATAGGACAGGAGGAGAGAATCAAAAAACACTGTAGACTGTGAGCAGAAAAGCTCTATTAACTGTTCTGATAATGTTAGTTATGACACAAATAAGATAGGTCATTTAAACGTGTGTGGACTTAAACGTCGGATAGAATTTCCAGATTTTACTGAAACTATTTGTGAGTATGACATATTTTTTGTTACTGAGACAAATCTTGATATTTATGACCAAATCAATCTATCTGGATATGAATTCATAAGCAAACCGAGAAAACAGAAGCAATACAGGAAATCAGGCGGTATTGGAGCCTTTATTAAAACTGAAATTTTCAGTAATGTAGAGCAAATGAACTCTTCTACCGATTACATTCTCTGGCTTAAATTTAAACAAAGTCATAGTCTTCAAGACGATATTATATTTGGTATAGTATACATACCTCCTGTTCAATCCAGATTCTTTGACTTGGATGAAATTGGTGTAATGGAATCAGAAATCTCATCAATATGTGCAGAATATGACATGGTATATCTTGCTGGTGATATGAATGCACAGACAGCCTCTCTGAAAGATTATACAGAATGTGATACTTTCTTATCTGAATATTTTGAATATGACAATGACACAATTGATTTTATAGACCAATGTGCTGCAATGCAACGGCTAGGGATTAGCTTAGACAGATCATCACTTGATACAAAAAAAAATAACACTGGTTACAAACTTATTGATATTTGCAAAAATAACAACCTTGTTATATTAAATGGTCGTTTTGGTCAAGATAAAGGTGTAGGTAAAATGACGTTTAGAAACATCTCAATTATAGATTATATGATTTCCTCATTGCCTGCCTATAAATTACTGAGAGACTTCTATATCAGAGATACTGATGTACTTCATGGTGACGGCCATTCTCTGTTAGCAATGGAGATCCGACCACTTATTAACAGGGACATCAACCAAAACAAACCGAAGACCAGCGATACACCATCATTCATTTGGCAAGAACAGAATAAGAATGATTTTGTGAAAAATCTTTCTGACCCGAAAATTTCTGACATCTATAGACAATCATGCAACACAGATACCACATATCAAGCAAGCATCAATACATTGGTCCAACAAATAAATGCATTGTTTTTAGAAAGTGCAGAAATATCGCTGAAAAGAAGGAAAACAAGTAGGAAATTCACTTATTCCAAAAACAGAAAACCATGGTATGGCACAGAATGTAAAAAGGCAAAAAAGATATTTAATAAAGCTCGCAAAAAGTTCATCAGACACCCCTCGGCAGAGAATGAAATTGGTATGAAATCAACATGTAAACACTACAAAAAAACTATGAATAAATTCATTTCAAAATATAAAAAGCAAAGTGAATCAAAACTCAGATTCCTAAGTAAATCACACCCTAAAGAATATTGGAAATTTTTAAACAAACTAAAATGTAAAGCATATACCCACAAAACCCCTAGCTTAAAAGACATGCACGATTACTTTAAACATATAAACAAAAAAGATGGTACAAACCCTGATACTGCCCACTCTGGAGATGCAACAGATTTCAGTGACCCGCAGAATCCATTGAACAGGCCTATTTCACTGGAAGAAATTGATAAAAACATACGGAAATTGAAAAACGGCAAGTCCCCTGCAGGGGATGGAATATTAAATGAGTTTATAAAAACATCAAAAGCAAAAATGTTGCCTATCTACCATTCACTCTTTAACAAAATATTAGATCATGGTATTATACCTGAAAAATGGCTTGAAGGCATCATAATCCCTATCTATAAAAACAAAGGTGATTCTCTGGATCCAAGCAATTACAGACCAATAACCTTACTTAGCTGTTTAGGTAAACTTTTCACATCTATATTAAACACCAGACTAAACATCTTCCTAGAAAATCAAGAAATTCTCAAAGAAAACCAAGCAGGATTTAGACAAAACTATTCAACTTTAGATCATATTTTCACATTGAACGCAGTAATTGAACTACTTAGACACCATAAGAAAAAGATTTATACTACATTCATTGATTTCTCAAAAGCCTTTGATTCAGTCTGGCGTATTGGTCTCCTCCAGAAATTATTGAAAAATGGAATTTCTGGCAAATTTTTTAAAGTCGTCAAAAACATGTATGACAATATAAAATCATGTGTATTCCTAGATGGGGAAAAAACTCCTTTCTTCAGCTGCCAGCGCGGAGTCAGACAGGGCGAAAATTTATCTCCTGCACTATTTTCAATTTACCTAAATGATCTAGAAAGTTTCCTACTACAAAATGAAGAATATGGCGTCTCTTTTGAAATAGATGGGCAAATGGACCAATATTTAAGAATACTATTGTTATTATATGCAGATGATACAGTCCTAATAACTGATACTGCCGAATCAATGCAACAATGTTTAAATAAATTTGCTGAATATTGTAAACTCTGGAAATTAGATGTTAATATTGAAAAGACAAAGGTAGTAGTATTTGGATCAAGAAAAACAACGGCAACATTTCAAATAAATGGCAACAACATTGACATAATTGACTCATACAGATATCTGGGTACAATATTTTCAAAGTCCGGAAGCTTCTTAAAGTCACGGAAACACATAGCTCAACAAGCAGAAAAAGCGCTACATCTTCTTTATTCACGCATCTATAACCTCAACTTACCAATTGATCTGCAGCTCAAACTCTTCGACAATACCATTCTTCCAATCTTGACATATGCCAGTGAAATCTGGGGCTATGAAAATACAGAAACACTAGAACGAATACACCTGAGCTTCTTAAAACGCATAATAAAGGCAAAAAAATCAACACCTAACTACATGGTCTATGCTGAACTAGGACGCTTTCCAATAGAAATAACAGTCAAATCTAGAATGTTAAGCTTTTGGAATAATCTTCTTCTTGGCAAACAATCAAAAATATCAAAACAAATCTACAATATTATGATTAAAGAGCAAAACTTCCGATCAAAATGGCTGGAACATATAAAATGTATTCTCATTGAAATCGGCAGACCCGATCTCTGGTACTCACAGGCATCTTTCAATTCAAACAATGTGAGTAAGATAGTGAGCCAATTACTTTTAGACCAATTTAAACAAAAATGGAACAGCTCTTTATTAGAATCATCCAAAGGTACTAACTATTCCCTACTTAAACATAATATCGAACTTGAAAAATATTTATTGACACTGAAAAAATCATTATACATACCCTTAGCTAAATTCCGCACTGGTAACCATCACTTTCCCGTTGAAATAGGGAGATGGCAATCGGTTGAATACCATGACAGGAAGTGCTCTCACTGCAACAAAAATGCTATTGGTGACGAATACCATTATCTGCTAGTATGTGATAAGTTTAATCAACAAAGGAAAATACACATAAAACAATATTACATACAAAATCCAAATATTTATAAATACAAACAGCTCATGTCTACCTCAAATGCTAACGAATTAAAACTGCTTGCTCTCTTTGTTAAATTCTGTCTTGCACAATTTTAGACTGGAAACCCAACCCAGTTCTAAAAATAAATCTGGAATGTACTAAATCAATGCTAAAAATAGCGCACAACGGGCGCACTGTATCGAGGAATTAAAAGTATATTCTGTGTAGATTATTACATAATAATCGGGAATAGTCCCTTATAGTGGACAAAGCCAGACACTAAAACACATTTTAGACGGTATTTTCTCGTGGCAAAGCGTGCACCGGGCGCCGCTAGACAATGGTGTAAGACAGGCCATTCATAACATCTGCAAACCGAACATGGTAACAGTAGTATACCTATACAGCGTACTGATTTCACAAATCAAAAGTGCATATATATCAACTTGTAGCACATAAACGCTTTCATTGCACTAGAATATTTTGTACCTACCTAAAATTGCTGGATCGACGCTGCATGCCTGCACATTGTCCCAAACGGTGTTGGATAAATTCCACCGAAACGGTGCGATAGTCCCTTTATACCTACACAAATTTACTAGTATGCATTGGTTGGTCGTTTGCAAATTATGCCCCCAGTTTCATTTATGCAGAACTCCCTTTGCCTTCGTTTAAACCATATCCACTATACTAACCCTTAACTTCACACTTATGCTTTTCTATACTCTGCAAACAGAGTAGACCCGGATCAGACGACTCATATAGGAGTCATCCGATCAGGATATGCTTTGTTCGCTGATAATATAATACGGATATGCTTCAACAGATTCTGTCAAGATCCACCTTCCTGGTGCTCACATGCCATTAGAAGAACACCAATTAATATTCATAGTAGCATGGCCTAATATGTGGCATATTCTTGAAGGAAAGGGTTAAACAGTTACATGGAGAAATGACATATCTGGATCCAAACTTAGCAAGAAAAAACCCAAAACAATTCCTCTGAACAAACCATGTAGACAACAACAGTGACAACAGTAACCACACACAACAACTACAAAATATTCTCTCCTCTTCAACAGCCTATATAAGCTCTCTATTATGTTACTATATATTCATGATACTATGCACACTTATATGTACTCATTTCTATAATAATATGTTGATATGTTGATCAGAGATATATTTGTATGCTATTGATATAAATGTTAACTCTCGGCATAGTTATACCGTGACCGTACATGCTGTCATGTGTCTTGTAATAAGATTTGACTAATAAAAGATATGTTATGTTATGTTATGTTATGTTATGTTAAAGAGTGAATGGTAGATAGGCACCGTTTTTGCTTTTGATGTCTTTATAAAATCGTTTAATATTCCATCCCCTGCAGGAGACATGCCGTTTTTCAATTTCCGTATGTTTTTATCAATTTCTTCCAGGGCAATAGGCCTATTCAAAGGATTATGAGGGTCACTGATATTTGTTATATCTCCTAATGTTCTGGGTTTGTACCATCTGTTTTTTGTCTTTTAGTCTGGAGTTTTGTGTGTTTTTTATTTATTTAAATATATCCAATATTCTTTAGCTTGTGAATTACTTAGAAATCTCAGTTTTTATTCATTTCGCTTTTTATATTTTGAAATGAATTTATTCATAGGTTTTTGTACTGTTTACTGTTGATTTCATACCAATTTCATTCTCTGTTGAGGGGTGTCTGATGAACTTTTCCCGAGCTTTATTGCCTTTTTACATTCCGTGTCATACCATGGCCATACCATGGATGTCTGTTTTTGGAGTAAGTGTAGATTTTAAATGTTTGCTTTCTTTTTAGATATTTGTTTGCACTTTCTAAGAATAATACACTTATTTGTTGGACCACTGCATTGATGCTTGTTTGATTTTTTTATCTGTGTTGCATGATTGTTGCATTTTCTTGCCAAACTGAATGATGGTGTAATACTGGTTAACAAGTGGTCGAATACCGGTATAATGAGGGCTCACTGTACATGTACTTGTTGCACACGTGGTGACATATTGAATGACGTTGTTGGAGTAAATAAATCCTCTAAACCAGAATTGTAAAAAGAGCAAGTAAGGTCTGTTTATGCGGGGTGAAAGTTTTGCATAAAGCTCCCAAAGGATTTGGCTACCACCTGTGTGAACGACTGGTACTGATACTGATATTAACGTCCAGTATAGATTTACTGCACGCATGATGCTATATTGAATATTCAGTCAGTTAACCCTTTTCCTCATATAAACGTGTTTTCACGCATTTGCAAACAGAGAAGACCCAGATCAGACGGCTCCTATATGAGCCGTCTGATCAGGGTCTGCTCTGTTTGCAATTGGAATTTGATAGACCTATTTCTTTAGTTTCTAAAATGGCTACACCATATTCCACATTCCATATTTCTTGTAACTATTTTATCCATGAATATTCAGTATATACTGATATTTGGAATAAACACAGAACAGGGAAAGGGTTAAGAGTTGAATTATAGAGACGCCTTTTAACGCCCCTGCATTAAAAGTAGACACAGATCAGTCAGCTCCTGTAGAAGCCGCCTAAACATGTCCTGCTAGGTCTGCTGAAGGAAAGTTTATCTAATTTTAAAAATTCAGACCAGGCCAAAGCGTCCTATGCTCCTTATACTACTATAACAATTCGGCTAATTCATATGTATGGGATCATTGTTGCTCACATAATATCCATGAGCTAAAGGGTTAGACATACTTGGTATTGATAAAACTGAATACAAAGAGTTTATTACAGTAATATAAATGGCATAGACACCTATAGGTATGTCATTTGTGAACTTTGAGAATTTAACAAATATCATTGATGCATTTAACATTTTCCGCCATAAATACATGTACGCCTTTCTATGCCTTTGCAAACAGAGTAGGCCCAGATCAAACGGCTCCCATAAGAACCATCTGATCAGGGTCTGTTCTGTTTGCTTATGATATAATAAAGATAAGATTTTGGAGTTTCTGGAATGGTAAATAACGCATGTGTCCTATTATTACACTTAATGTAATGAATATACATGATGGTATTATTTCTTACATGAATATACATGGAGTAAAGGGTTAATGTAGCTCGCCTCTTAATGCTCAACTGTAGACAAAGTACAGTAAAACCTCTCTATAACGGCCATTAAATTACATAAATTATTTTGTGTTAAAGGCAGGTGGCTGCTTCAAGCAATTTGAAAGTAAAACAGAACGCTCCTATAGGAGCGTTTTGTTTTACTTTCACCTTGCTGTAAGCAGCCACCTACCCTATATACCAATTAATCATGCCTTAAAAGGAGACAACTGGCGACGACGAGACTTGACTTTTTCAAACGTAGATAGCGTAATGGTTGTCTTACTAGTAACGAACTCATTGAGCCAGATTATACTTGTTTTTCGATAATAGAGACTTTCGTAGTTAACATTGCACACTGGTGTCAGCTGCCGATTCAGTGGAAGCCTATTCAATGTTAGTTGTGTTCTTTTGCAATACAACAAACACGAGGAGGTGTTCAATTTCCTCTGTAAATGATTTCAACCAATAGTATGTTTATTGTTTTGCTCGTTTTCAGCCACAGAATTAGTACGTTGATTGGTTTAAGGTAATCGGATGTGGCAGTAAGAAATGCACTACAATTAAAGTTTCTCCTATGAGATTATTTCAACCTTATTAGCAAAGCAATTTGGATGCCATAATATTGTCTGGTGGAATATTGTCTGCAATTTATTTCATTCACAAGGAGTGTCAATGACTGTTGAATGCTAACCTTTTTACATAATGACTTAATATGATACGTCTGACGGGAAACCAGCCATCACTGTGATATTATTTACCGGTTTTGAACTAATATACATTTGAACTTCGATAACTCGAACTTCAAAGGACCATACAAATTAGCTCGAGATAACAGAAGTTCGAGTCACCCGATTTCTAATCTGAACAATTTCTCAAGGCCACAACTTAATACAGGAGCTTTCAGCATTACCTTAGACCTGTTTTAATCTGTCACATGTGTTTCTAGATAAATTCTGTATTGTAAGTTTTGGAAGGACTGAACTTTTTGTCGAGTTATACCGAAGTTTGAGTTATCCGAGTTCGAGATATCGAAGTTCAGCTGGATACCCAAAATGTTAAGGCGTAGAAAGACGTATTTGCTTAGAAAAGGGTTAAATGCATATTCAAGAACATTATGAACCAGACACAGACGCAGTGACCGGCTAAATAACAATCATTCATTAATCAAAATGCCTTTCGACTGAATCAGATGTTGTCAACTGCATACTGGAATCATTTATGAATGTTTTTCATTAACCCTTTCCCTCATATAAACCCGTTTTCGCGGAGGGTAATATAACAGCCAATTATACTCGTACATGCAATGATTAATTGGTTCAATAGTACATGTACTCTTGCTTGTTCTTTATTTAGCCATTTCCCTCATATGAATACTTTATCACGCAGTTGCAAACAGGGTTGACCCAGATTAGACAGCTCCCATAGGAGCCGTCTGATCAGGGTATGCTCTGTTTGTTGGGGGAATTGGAAATATCTGTTTCTTTTACTCTCGGAAAATGGTAACAATGTTCCACCTTCCATACATCATTATAACTTTTTTGTCCATGAATGTTCATTGTGTGTTCAAAGTTTGAATAAACATATAACAGGGAAAAGGTTAAGCTTACGGGTGTAATTGTCTCGTGTAAGAATGTACGCTAATGTTGGCGAATAGTGTTTGTTTTGTTGTAAGGTATTCGATAACACAATCCCCGATGTAGTGTGTGACAACTCTCACAGTCTATAAAATTAGCAAAGTAATTACAAACTTCCAAGTTCCATTATGTTGGAACTCATTTACACCTATGTGAACTCATTTACACCTATGTGAACTCATTTACACCTATGTGAAATCCAAATGTGATACAGGAAGTTTTTCTTATCATGTTTCATTCTAGTCAAGAGCGTAGTTGAATCCAAATATAATATACACACCGTGGCTATAGATATCCGGTGGCAAAAGTAGCGCATTTTGGTTCTTAATGAGCAAACACTATTTATCGCAATGGTTACAAAAGATACATGTAGCTGTTACAGAGGCGTCAGTATGGGGGAACGGGTTAAAACTTATATATGAAAAGACAGAACTCTGTAAAAGCATATCTCGAGCCATGAACTCTTGAGTTTTGTTCCATTTTGGTCACATCAATGTGTTCACCTTTCAGACTGATACTACGCACGTGCGTAAATGCTTGTGGTTAGCTAGGCCAATTCATGTATACAGTAAACCCCGCTAATGCGACCACCTAAAAGAGGTATAATTCTGGGTGGTAGATGAAGGTAGATGAAGGTGGTAGCTTAATGCAGGACAAAAGTAATGCAGAAAGCTCCCAAAGGAGCTTTCTGCATTACCTTTGTCCTACATTAAGCAACCACCTGCTTATAAAGACATCAATATTTATTCATTAAGTGGTCGCATTAAAGGGGTTTTACTGTACTGTATTAGTGTGATCCTTCTGCTGCTTACATTCTAAGTACAGTAAAACCTCTCTATAACGGCCACTAATTGAAATCAAGTATCTTGTGTTAAAGGCTGCTTACAGCATGGTGAAAGTAAAACGGAACCCTCGTATAGGTGCGTTCTGTTATACTTTCACCTTGCTTTAAGCAGCCACCTTCCCTAAATACCAACTGATTAACACAATTTAGTGGCCGTTATAGAGAGGTTTTACTGTACATATAGCGTTTCATGTTTGAATCTACTATATAGCGTGATTAATTGGTTTCATGCAGTTTATTACCAAATAATTCAGGAGTATTGTCTTGTAACAACCCATTTGTTTAACTGAGGTTAGTACAGCTGAACAGACTTGTATCATATTTTCCCATTATACGTATGGTAAACCTTGAAGCCTACATTAAATCAATTTAGTATCAAAACTGGGAAACACAGTATCTAAATAGGATTCTACAGACATTAATCACACACTAACCCGATTTAACCTTGCATATTCTGCACTTGTGAATTTAACCCATTTGCGCCAAGTGGATTCTTCCATGTTTATATATTGGCCTAAATTTTCAATTTCGTTTTGTATTATATTGAAATTCCTATCAGAAAACAGTGTAGATTCTGATCAGAGATTAGTTTGCCTTTGTCCCATACATGTATATGTGATCGTGGGCACAGCTGGGTTAAAGGTAACGTGAATAATGTTGGAAGTTTGTCAAATTAAAGGAGAACGAAATGTTTTTAGTTAATCTACCCAGTTTCGCGCCAGACAAGGATATAATGATAAATATGGTCATAATTTCTTTAAAAGTATTTTTCTTATCTTTTCTGCTTTAGAATGTATAAATGTTTTTATTGTAAAGCACTTTTGAACGTATTTTAGATATGAAAAGAGTGCTATATAAATATGGTATAATGATAATAATAATAATAATAATAATAATGATAATATATGCCTTGAGGACGTACATGAATGCTCACATCAGACCAATCTCGTCTGGATCTAACCTGTTTTTCACAAGGTTTCCACAACTTCTTCTATAGCATGTTGTTCAGGAACGCGATTGGATATATCACCTTTTACATTGTATCTACTTGTCCTGGGCGCTTTATTGTCATTTAGACTCTAAATCAAAATCGGAAACGTATTCTCTAGAATTGCACTCTATGCCACTTTGTCTATTTTACATACTGTTGTCAGAAACTTGTTTACTGTGATTCTCTCGATTATATTACATGACCTGAATAGATTATCTTTTACTCCAGACAAAACACGTTTTTGTCAACGTGTAACGTATCCTATGACAATTGAAGTTCTTCTTTAGCAAATTGCGTCTTGTAAAGTACGGCATGGAGACAGATAAATGCCAAAAAAGTCTGATAGTTTCAGCCATTCACAATTACATAATCTTCTGACAAATTGAACGTTTATGTTAACCCATTTGCTCCCACGATCCCATATATGGGACTTTTGCAAACAGTGTAGACTCTGATCAGACGCCGCATAATGCGGCGTCTGATCAGAGTCTACACTGTTTGCTGATAGGATTTTCAATATAAAACAAAACGAAATTGAAAAGATTGACCAGGCACCCCTTAGATAAAAATTGGACTAATCAATATATAAGCATGGAAGAATCCACTTGAAGTAAATGGGTTAAAGTTTCTAGCGCTATTCGCGACCTGACTCGCATTTGCAAACAACTCGGCGTCGTACATGTACGTGTATCAGTATCCAAGCTGTTTGACACTCAGTCAGCGGTTTCTCAAATGATTGGGCGGAATGGAAAATAGACAAAACTGCACTAGATTCAAAGTTTTAAAAGATGGATAAGGGATGAAATACAATTTAAATTTGGTATCTCGAATTCGAATAACTCCTTATAAGTCTTAAAATAAGTCCTTCCAATACTTACAATACAGAATTGCCCGAAAATGCATTACTATGCATATCTAGAAACACATGTGACAGCTTAATGCAAGTCTAAAGTAACGCTGAAAACTCCTACAGTGGGAGAGGAGAGAGAGACAGGGGGGAGTAAGAAAAAAGGAGATAGGTGGGACGGAGACAGAGATGGAGAGAGAAAACAAGTGGTGAGAAAGAGGGAGAGAGGTGGAAAAGAAGATGGAGAGAGAAAGAGAGACAGGGAGGTAAAGTAACAAAAAAGGAGAGAAAGACAGAAATTCTCCTAAGAGCGAGTTGACATTAGTTGCTTTACTCCTGTATCTAATACGGCATGCAGACGTGGCACAATTTATACAAATAATCAGTATTTGGTATATTTTGTGTCGCAGACACATGACATTAGCACAACCCGTGTCAAATTATACTGACGCCGGGTTGATTAGCAATTATTAAGCCGAACAGTACTGAGTTTATCGATTGGAAATGTTCGAATGAGCTTATATTCAATTATTCGATTCCAAGCCGTATGGAAACAATATTGAGCGGTATAGATAGAGAGCGTTCATTCAGACTTTCAATTCCAGCTGTAACTTGTTTTACCAACAGTCTGATTTTGGTCCAAGGACAGTATATTAATAAATAAATATGATCTACACATGTGTATTTGAGTGGCTTCACAGTGCTTGTCACAAGTTCACAGCTCAGGAGCTGTCTAGACAGAGAACGTTTATTCCTTCTTTCGATTCCGACTCTTGTTTTAATTTCAGTCTGATTTTTATCCAATTTTAATCAACAAATATGGTCCACATCTAAGCACACCGGGATACATCGGCATTGCAACCCGACACAGTGAGACTGTGCGTTTAGGGTCGTACCCGGTAAGCCCTGGATCACTGTTCCGGGATACGTCGGAAGTTTAAACTAGGAAGTGATACTACAAAAGAGTTCTTATAAAGCAATGCAACATTTAGCGTTGATGTTGGGACATGTAGCGGTAGTTACAGTTTGTTCCAACATTTAGCGTCAACCTTGCGACATATAACGTCAAGTGCGACATTTAGCATCGGTGCGACATTTAACGTTGCTACAACTGTAATTGTTAACATAAAACATGCAAAAAATATTAACATAAACATATAAGGCATCCACAACTCAGTGTGCCTCGATATCGTTAAACTAACACAAACAAACCAAAACAAACAAACTATCAACGATAACGACTTTGTGACTCAATATGGATAAACTAACAAAATACCAACAATATTATTTAACCACTTTGTAGCTCTTTGCCGTTAATATGGAAAAATAGTCAAGCAGGGAGAGCTACACACGAAATGACACCGCACCAAACACCATCAAACAAGAAACGGTAAAGCCACAAGACAAAACATAACAGGATGCATATCAAGATGAAAAACATTAAACATCAAGCATATTAAACAACACAATTGACCATAAGCTGAAAGCAGGAGTACCGCCTTGGAACGGCCAGTAACCAAAATGAGCTACTGGGGGACTTAAACCTGGTTTACGGGTACCCAACCTCGTCCTTATCCCACTTTCACCAAAGTCAAAATGTAAATAAAATCCCCCCTCCAGACAACTCCACAACATGCATAACGATGTCTGCCAAAATGAAAATGATTTGAGAATAAACGTTAGAGGTAAACAACAGAATCAAACTTACTACAATGGTATACGACTACTTTCTGCCTCAATTACGCTACATCAGCACAAACAAACTAACAAAGTACAATGATGTATTTTATTTCTTCAATTGATAGCAAGCTTCGTCTTATAATAAGCAATAATTTGTATATGAACAACATTTAGACATTATGTTAAGGTACTTGCTACTGTTACCGTTGAGGCAGTGCAAGCATACTACGTCGTCAATAGGGTACCCATACAGGGTAGGTACCGGCTAATGGTTTCGAGGTTAGACAGATATATTTGGTATAGAATTTCTCTTTTTGGAGATTAGGCGGCAAATTTGTATTGAATTTCACTACTTTCTGACTGTTTATAGGAAGAGAAATTCAGTTCTGGTCTGGGTCGTATGGTAGATGGCATAATCGTTTTGCCGTTTGTCATATTAGATTTCTTCCTGTTTTAAGTTCCACTGCCTATGACCGGTATGTTTAGAACTTTAATAAACCTTCATTTAAATTGAAACAGTCTTCAGTCTGGTATGGTATATTTGATGTACTGTAGATCTTTTACTGCCAGTCTTTCATGTTCGTGTATGTTAGAAGAGCCGAAGGCATTTGTTTCCATTTATGGAAAAGTTTAATCAAAGTTAAGTGTAACATTGTCAATACTGTTTCTCCATGTCTTGCTGCATTTGATTGACCAACATAGTTACGTAATTATGTTCACGAGAAGATTTATTGAAGCTCACTAGAGACGGCCTGGGGACCCTTTTGTCCGTCCATGTTCTGTATGTAGTTTGTTCTTAGCACCATTTGACGACCTACATCAAATAGAAATGTGCCTTAATCACTTCTTACTTCCATTTACTAAGAAAACTATGTTCTCGTTCTTTTCCTTATTTTAATGCGCACTATGCTCTCGTTAGCCAGGATAATTAAAACATCTAAAACGAGACCCATTTCATTTCTGACAGATTAATGATAATACTTTTAGGGGTGGGGGTCATCTTAATTTAAATGTCTTGTTTCAGATGTTTTTTTTTGCAAAAGGACAAAAACAAAATACAGCTAAAACAATGAAAGAAATACAATCATTTTATCTATTGCAATTACTTTGGCCGCAACTGTCGCCAGAAAGCGGCTTATACGACTGCCTGCAATGGGTGAATCATTGATTAACATTGCAAACAGTTTCGATTCAGATGAGATGCCACGCAACACCGTATCTCGTCAGGATCCTAGCTATTGAACACTCTACTTATGTTATGAGAAGCAAATGAAGGAAACTCCACGCTCGCTCACACTGAAATGTGTAGACGAAACTTGCTGAATCCTGAAAACACATTTTCCTTGTATTGTCAAGAAAAACTCAAATGTAATAGTCACGTTCACATATAGGTACATACGCGTTTTCCAAGTAAAAATTTCAAACATTTGCCCTTGTGGTATGAGGAAGTGTTCGTTTGTAAAATGAACGATTTCAAAGAACACAAACTTGTTTTGTATGACAATACCACTGGAACTCTGATATGCACCATTGATGCACATGTCAATTTACAAACAACTATAAAAGCGTCAATGTTAAAGATGTGCACACAAGACTGACTGTATACATTCTCCAATCTGCTATATTCTGCGTTCGCCTTAACATTTTCAGTACCAATCAAATTTTTATCTGCCAAGGTTGTCGTTTGCTTCAGATTTAAAATTGGTGTTTTCTTTTAGTTTTTATAAGAATTATACATAGTGTCAGGCAGTTTGTATCCTGAGGAGAAGTTCCTCTGGATATACACTGTTTGCAAATATTATCACGGATTTTCGCCTGTAGTGTCGAAAGAGTTAAAGGTTTAACCAATTTCGCCTAGACCGAACCGCTTTGAATAAATATACCGAGAGGGAGCATTAACTAGGGACAAGGCAATTGTTAGACCTGTTTCGTTTTAAATCACTGTGATAAAAAGGAGCAAATGATCTATTTATCACACTGTTTTCAAGAAAATGACTTTTACAGAGGCGTCAAAAGTCGTCAGTATGAGGATATGGGTTAAAGGTAGTTTGACTGGCAATTTTGTACCCACAGGCAACATTAGATTTCCAAATTTTCTGAATTTGTCTTTACAGTAACTCGTTTGGCTTCTTGTCTCACAGATACAGTACTTTTACTGCATATTTATACAAATATTGATTTGTTATTATCGTATTATTATCGTTTTAAACATAACAAAACACCCCACCTGCATTCCATCGAGGCACACAGCTTTGTTAAGGTTTTTGCACAAATAATTGATACACAACAATGTCAACTGCAGAACATGTCTTAAGTTATTGGGTAGACTTTGGCGGTCAAAGTGTTTAGCATTTGCGCATTGAAACGACTTTGAATTGGTATTCGAAGAATATGACGGGCATGCTCCAACCAACACCATGTATGTTTTTATGGGTAAGGTTAGAAATGCAAAGACATTAACCATTAATAAACTGAGTGCTTTAAGAGTTAAGCATTTAGGCTCCAAACATTTTCTAAAATGTTTTAAATTTGTTTTTTTAAAGAGAAAGTCCCCACAATGAATGCATATTTTCAATAATATCATAAAACTTGATATTTGTTATACTCAAGCATTGTTATGAAGTTTGTCAATTTTAACCTATAAATTTTAACTTATATCGAAAAATCACCCTGAGATACAAATTAAACCGATTTCATAAATATTTATATATTTTTTGTTCTACAACAATGTATTATCGGCCTTTTCCGTTCAAACATTCGGCTTTTTGCCGATAATCACCCGATCTCTCCATTGTTTACGAAACAGCTTTTCTCGGACGTGGTCGGAGATACGCGAATAGAGCAAACAGATACGAAACTGAAATCCAACCCAAATTAAACTGAAACATCAGCGAATAAAATCGGGATCGTCGATATCAAACACATGGATGTTTTGTCATTTCAACGTTTATTGGATAGGGTTTCCTGCGATATACTACTCTCCAGCATATAAACAAACGAGTTTTGTATATTTTAGGCATTTTGAAACGCATGGACTTACCTTTTAAGATAATGTCAATGACAATGGTTGTCGTAGTGAGTGAGTGAGTTGGGGTTTACGGCACTGCGGGGCTAAATAGGTCATATACCTCCAGCCATTTTTTCGTAATGTTTAATAACTTTAATAACTAAAACCCGTTTACTTGACACAGTAACCGACATTCGTTCAACCTAGACCAGCTAGAGTTTAATGTCGGTGGTATATTTAACCCATTCCCCCCATGTTCACGCTTTTTGACGCCTCTGTAAACGTCACTTATTGAAACTATTGTGATAAAAAGAGCATTTGCTCCAAAATTTAATGCTCTATATATCACAATGCTTTCAACATTGCACCGCTCCTCTAGTTAATGTTCCTTTTCAGTAGATATATTCAAAGAGGTAGGATCTAAAAATAGCCTATGAGGTAATGGGGTGAGACTTATTCCTTTGTGAAACCATTGTGATGAATAGAGCATTTGCTTCTATAGGAGCAAATGCTCTATTTATCACAATGGTTTCAAACTACAAAATTCTAAACAAAATCCTTTTCCCTAGTTAATGCTCCTTTTCGGTCGATTTATTGAAAGAGGTAGGATCTAAAAATAGTCTATGAGGTAATAGGTTAAGTCTTATTCTGCTATTCCCCTATTCGATTCGAATTTTCAAACAGCTTAGATGCTCACAAAATGCAGAGTAACCTGTTTGACACTCGATCAATAGATCCTGAATTAACTTGATTGAATCGGAAGTATTTACATTGCATCATATGCGCGGTGGTGCGCGGTGGTCTAGTGGTAACGCGCTTGACTATCAGTCCGGATGTCCGGGGTTCAAATCCCGGTCCCTCCCAGAAATTTCAGAGACGCTTTTCCGTGTCTCCCACCCGCACATCCTCTCCACCCAGGGGTTAAAATGGGTACATGTGAGGGTCACTCGCCGGTACTGCGGCTGCATGATTGCGCCATGTGTTAGCAGTGCTCAATATTGTAGGCTAATGACTCAATGACCAGGGGAATAAATGTACAGTCGGCTGAGCGGTCATTCGGACTGAAAGTAGACTATAACTAGGTACTTTACTTTTATCATATGAGCAGGCAATATATTTTCTCAGCGTGGTACGGATCAATTTAAGTCGTACTTATACGTAAAGTGCATAGTGCATAACCTGTTAAAATTCTTTAACCCTTTCACCGCCGAATCTCATAAATACACCACGATAAATAGTGCAGTCCCAGATCAGACGCCGCCTCAAGGCGGCGTCTGATCAGGGACTTCACTTTTTGTCTCATTATCTATTTCTATATACGTGCTTTATTCTTTTGAAATTTTCATTGATTTATCTCATTTTCTTATTGTACCGAATGATTTAACACAATTTGGATTGCAGACGACAATTAGAAGTTTGGCGCCGAAAGGGTTAAATATCTAGCTTAGCTACACTGCGCATGCCCAGCTCCTAACGATAAACCCACCACTCTTAACATCCTGGCAGTTTTATAGAATAAAGCATATACGAAACAGGCATTGTGTCACTGCTGTATATATGCACCCAGAACAAATGCCATTTTAAATACGTTTAACCCATTTGCTCCCACGATCACATATATGGGACATATGCAAACAGTGTAGACTCTGATCAGACGCCGCATAATGTGGCCTCTGATCAGAGTCTACACTGTTTGCTGATACGAACTCCAATATAAAACAAAACGATATAGAAACTTTTGACCAGGCATTCCTTATGTAAAACATGGACTAATCCAATATATAAGCATGGAAGAATCAACTGGGAGCAAATGGGTTAAAGTGTTACTCTCTACTTGCATCGTGTCTAACAATTACATTAATCATTTGTTCATATGCGGAAAAGAAGTATATCGCAAGAAAACCAGTCGAATAAACACCGAGGAAGACTGAACCTTCATATGTTTGATATGTTATTCGGCAATGTATTTATATTTATTCGGCTCGCGTTTGTAGTTTCGTTAACTGTTCGACTAAGGCCAATAATACAGCAGTAGAACCCCGCTAATGCGACCACTTAATGCGACCACTTAAACAAACATGGCTGTTTTCATAAGCAGGTGGTTGCTTAATGCAGGACGAAAGTTATGCAGAAAGCTCCTATAGGAGCTTTCTGCATAACTTTCGTCCTGCATTAAGCAACCACCTGCCCTTGCCACTGTGAATTATGCCCCTTTTTGGTGGTCGCATTAGTGGGGTTTTACTGTATTTTGTTGTAGAACAAAATTATAAGTATTTTAGATGAAAACTGCTGAGTTTGTATCACAAGGTCATTTTTTATATAAATTCAAATTGACAATCTTAATTATAATGATTGAACATAACAAATACCAAGTGGTATGATATTATTGAAAATATGCGTTCATTGTAGCCACTTTTAAAATCATTTATTGCAGGGATAATCGTATAAACTAAAGCCGCGTGCGGCGCCAATGCTTGTCTGGTTTGGCGCTTTTCAACTGCATACACTTCTCCTCAAACAGATCTACTAACCTATTGAAGATTCGTGTTGATACCTCTTAAACCTTTTGATTAATCAGCTACATTTAAGGTTTTGCATACCGCCGACACCGCCGACACCGCCAACGCCTACAAATGCGACAACGCCTACGACCCAGTCATCACAATAGCTCGACTTTTGTCTTCGAAAACAGACGAGCTCAAATAATATAACTTTGAATATCAATTAGCCCAATCTTGGTAATGGCGCATGGTTTTGTTTTATTACATGTAGGATGTTGCATCGCTTTAACCCTTCACTTGCTGAATTTTAAAATATATTTCTTCTTCTTTACCAATGCCCTCTTGTATAATTACATATATCTTCACTGTGTACAAGTATTTCGCTGTGCAATCACTATTGTGGGGTGCACTAGTTGCACAATCAATGTGTAAATAGTACAGACCCTGATGAGACAGCTCCTTCAGGAGCTGTCTCATCTGGGTCTTCACTATTTACAGGTAGGTATATTGACGTGAAGGGTTAACAGTAGTTCGTCATATTGCGATGTCAAGTTAATTGCATGTGGAGATAGACCCAATGTGGTTTCTGTGTCTAGAACAAATTGCATTGTTACGTTAACAGACGAAACAAGAAAACGCATGACCATGGCAGTAAACAGGACAGATCCATATCAGACGACTCTTACATACTTCGTATGATCTAGATCTACTGGATCTATCTATGAAATAAAGTATTAAATCCAATTTACGTTACGTTATAATCTGCTGTAGATTATGTGCTTTCCTGAAACCCTAAAGAGTTTGAAATCGGCTTAAAATCCAGTATTTCTGTTTTACATAACGAACCACATTTGTTAATTGAGAATCACTTCTTTCGACATAGTTGTATAACGTTTTCCCATGATACCTTGGCTAATTATTGAAACTTTCTTTAATTCAATTCAGAATAAAATAGGGAAACAAAGGTGATTAAATAAGATTCGTAATATAACATTCACACACTTGCTTAGCTTTAACCTTACACATCCTATAACTGTGACCTAAATACAAAAATTAAATGTGAATCATTTTTGCCATTTTTCAGAGTGAATTGGGGCATGTGATTCATTTGATCAAAAACATATTTTCTTTTAACGCAACACAACACAACTAAGCTGACGTGTCGTACTGTGTGTAACCAAGATTTCGTGTTCAAAGAACTAGGTCTGTATCATAGTTGCATTTGACGCTCAGAATAACCCTTTCGCTGCCAAACTCTGTCGTCTGCTAACTTTGTCGTCTGCTACAAATTTTCATTCTTTTGATTTTCTTCATTTTTGTTTAAAAAACATAGTAACAGTAACAAACAGTTTGGATCCTGATGAGAAGCCGAGTTACTGTTTGCATACGTAATCACAATTCCGGCATTGGCAGCGAAAGGGTTAAACAGATAATATTCAAAACTTTCAATTTTCAAACACGACCTTGAACGGAAAACCAATCAGATAATAGGTGTTAACCCTTTTACTCTTTAGACAAAATTTTAACGCCTTTGCAGAACAGACGTCTGCTGTAGGAATGCATTATGAGAGCCTTCTCTGTTTGCTTAGTGACTAATATAGATCTGGTTCTACAATTATTGTAATGAATAGTATTCCCCGTATCCATGTGCCAATATAAAACCTTATCTGATTAATATTTACGGTGTCATTTTTTCTAACATGAATAGTCATGGTGTAACTGTGTTTCTATGTGTCCTAATTACACTGATTTAAGAAAGACTAACGTTCCATTATTAACAGTACAGAATTGTTCTAAAATATATCACTACGCATATCTAGAAATGCACGTCCAGTACACGTTGCAATAGTAGAATTTACTCGTACAAGAAAAAATAAAATCCATTGTCCAATTCACTTTTAAGAAACAATATTTGATTTTAAGTGAATTATAGTGTATTAGGGCACTATAAATAAATGCAGATCATATCACTAGACCTAAATGCATCAATGTCACAACAATATAAAAAGGGATGATATTCACCTCATGAGTTCAATTTCACCAGCGCTAAATTATATGTATTGAAGATACGACAAACAAACCTCAGCCAACCAATCATATATCATATCAACTTTGTTACCTAATTGATTCTGGTTAAATGATATCCACTTTACGCTATTAGTCAGACCCGTATCAAACTTACCTTGAACTTACTTATGAGAAAATATATTTCTATCAAATACAAAGGGGGAATACTTAGAAGGTAGGAACTAGAAAGTGAAAAATGGGAAATGTTACGGTAATTGTTAGTTGCAGTAGGCCTAATACATACGCCTAATATACGCCTAATGTATACGCCTGTAGTATACGCATTTTAATGTCTTTTCGAACATAATATACTTAGACTAGACCACTGCCCCTGTAGGATGCACGAGTTGTCATTATCTAGGTATACCCTACAGTGCTCCCTCCCTACAACGGCCCTCTCAATAACGATTCCCTCCTTACAACAACACATGGCACTGTTTCCGAAACAACAAGGCTCCAGAAACAACTTTTTTCCATCGTATTTTCCTTATGCCTCCATGCAACCCTATGTTGTGACCACTCTTTAGAATCGTCATTTTGTGACGATTCTAAAGAGTGGTCATAACATAGGGTTTCATGGAGGCATAACGGTTTTAGTTCTCGAAATACACCTTATCTGTGGATCTGCAAACAAGCTACTTATGTTTGATTTTCCCTCCATATATCAACTCCCTCTGAAAAACACATACACTCTTTGTATCCCAAAGGGTGTCTTTGTAGTGTGGGAGCACTGTATTTGCATATGGAATAAAAAGGATTTCTGTCAACGACAAAATTTCACATGTAATTATACAAATACATCATATTAACAACCATAATGTCATTTTGTAGAGATTTAAGCCACTAGGTAAGCAATCAATATCTGTTCAAGACATAAAAGCATTATTATACACCTCAAACACTGTGGGTTATGTAACATAATCACTTTTAAACGTAAACGTCTTAAAAAGCAAATAATCTCATAATGCCAGGCAACAGCGATACAGTAAGCTCCTGTCGGAGCTTTCTGTATCACTTTGTCCTACCATCTGTTTTAAAAGTCCGGATATTGGCTCAATGTTAATGGTCGCTTACCCTATACTCCATGAAATAAAATAGGTATAATTCTACCGTTTCTAACATGGCCCAAAACAAGTAACACAATGTGCGATACAAACGTAACTCACTCTATGATACAAACGTAACTCACTCTACGATACAAACGTAACTCACTCTACGGAATAAACGTAACTCACTGTACGTTACAAACGCTACTCACTGCACGTGTCTAACTCACTATGTAATACAAGGACTATACAAAGATAATTCACTGTACGATACAAACGTAACTAACTGTACGAAACAAAAGTAACTCAATGTACGATACACACGTAACTCACTGTACGATTCAAATTTAGCTCACTGTACGATAAAAAGACACTCAATGTACAGTACAAACGTAACTCATTGTACGATACAAACGTATCTCGCAGTAGGATACAAAAGTAACTCACTGTACGATACAATAGTAATTCACTGTACGATACAAGTGTACTTCATTGTACGATCTGGGACTTTTCCAACAGCATGGATCCAGATGAAACGCCGAGTAAATCGGTGTCTCATCAGGACCCAAACTGTTTGACATTCATTCAGTAGTGTAAGCCTTACTCAAGTGTAGTCAGATTGCACCAGTTTAAAATGTAAAGTGACAGTATCTACCACCAACCCGTCTTCACGTTACATAAACATTTTTGTTTATATACTAAAAAGAAGTACATGGATATCGCAAGAAAAACAAGATAAACAATAAAGAAAGACGAAGCATTCATGCATTTAAAATCGAATACCCCGATCTTATTCGCCGATGTAGTAATATTTGTTAGGATAACGTTTTGGTTTCGTAAATGTTTGAGTAGAATTTATGCCGGAAATATTTTTATTGTATAACAAAAACAGTTATAAGTACCGATGAAAACACGTTGAACACAGCGTGACATTTTTCAATATGAGTTCAAATTAATCATCCTCACGTTGATAATGGAACATTAACAACACACCAGGTTTATGATTGTTATTGAAAACATGTGTTTATTGTAGAGTCTATCAGTTAAACATTGTGACACATAAATACGCTTGTATACGCTTTCGAAAACAGAGGAGACCCTGATCAGACGGCTCCTGTAGGAGCCGTCTGATCAGGGTCTGCTCTGTTTGCTTAAGACATAGTATATATCTAAATGTACACGTCCTGTCTTGGTTTTATTTTAAAATTACAGTCAATTAATAGTCATGGTGTCATGACTTCGTACATGCATATTCATTGAGTAAAGACTTTATTTGCTTTACAGTGGTCTAACCCTTCCGCCGCCAATGTCGTAAAAATAGACCACGACAAATAGTGCAGTCCCAGGTTAGGTTAGATGTCGCCTTTTCAAGGCGGCGTCTGATCCGGAATTTCACTTTTTTCTCAAACATTATTTCTATATCTGTGATTTATTCCTTTGAAAATTGCATGTATTTATCTCATTTCCTTATTTTACCGAATGATTTAACAAACTTGGTTTGCAGACGACAATTAGCAATTTGGAACATACATGTACCATTGTTTGTGACTTGATTGATTTAACACAAATAGGCTTACAGCCGTTAACCGTTCGCGTGTTGACCTCGAACAGATTGAAACTAGCAAACAATTTTGAATCCAAGTAAGACGCCGAGTAACTCTGCATCTCATTTGGATCCAGATCTGTTGTCACGCGAATAAATGTGTTTCAAACACTTGAATAAATAAAGAAAGTATTTAAAAATCACAACTTATCAAGGTTAGTACTCACTGTTTATGTCCGCACAATACTGGTTAAAGATGTCAATCTGTCTTGCACTAATACAGATAAATGGTGCTAAAACACCCCGAACTGGGAATGAGAATATAATGGCGTTGTTGACACATTCTGTTTGACTGTATTCAATTCTTACCTCAGTGAACCTATTCTGTAACCTTTATTCCTTTGGTGTAACATTTCACTGGTAGAAAATGTTATCTACTTCAGAGTCTGAGTCTGAGTCTGAGATCATTTTCAAGTATCTGATTGGTCAGATTCTGAGCTTTCTCAGAATCTGAACAATCAGATGCTTGAGAATGATCTCAGACTCAAGCAAAAAGTTTTATAACCTCGGGCCCAGATGTCTTAAATGATTTACAGTAAACCCCCTTTAAACCGGGCGTTACATTTAGTATACATATCGGTCTTGGAGACACTGTGCAGCTTAATGCAGAGTGAGAGTGATGCAAAAAGCTCATCATGGAGCTTCTTGCGTGACTTCCATCCTGCATTAAGCAGACATCTTCCTAAAGGTATCTACTAGTAAATTATTCTCAGTTAGAATTCCTGTTTAGAGGGGGCTTACTGTATCTCGGCTTTGCGTCAAGAAGACAGGGTCGTAGTTACAAACATGCTTGATCCTGATAAGTCGCGGAGTAGTAATATCTTGATCTGATTTATCTTTGTAAAGTAAACCAATGGTTCAGACACAGTATGTTAAGGATTAAATGTGACAGAAAATGATTGCTATAACAATATGTGGCAGATGATACGTAACACAAGACCTGACCAGGGGTGTGTTTTATTATCGCAAATCTGAATCAAGATTACAGATCATGATTGTGATTCGGTCGTTCTTTTTATCGAATCACGAACATGTTTTCTTATCAGACGAATCAAGCTCTGACCTCGATTAAAATCTAATCATAATCAAAATGGCGGAATTTACACTAACAGCAGAGGAGGCACATCATTCTAGAAATGGTTATTGGAGGTATTTTCTATTTGTTCTCGAAGTAAAATATATTCTTAACATATTTTTATTGTATTAGATCTAGGCACACCCAATGAGTATTTTCTTTTGTGAGATGAACGTTTCTGCTGCCATGTTTAATACAACGTGTCAAATCAAACTGTTTTAATACCATAGCAATCGTGATTAAGAGTGTGTGTATAATCAAAATCATGGTTTAGGAAATAAAACACACCCCAGGTGTTGAATGGAACAGAACAGAAACAGTACTTTTATTTTTATTAAAGTACATTTGTACAGTAATGGGATTTGAATCGATATATGAAATAATGGTCATGGCGAGTGTATATTATCTAAAGCATGAAGCAAACGAGCACAAATAAACATACATGCAATGGGAGATGCATAGAAAGTTTGGGAAGACAATTCGTTTTCGGAGGATCAATTACATGTTAGTAATTGCTTATATTAGACATGTCACGTGTCGATTGCTGTCAATCAAGGTTTTGAAAATGTGTGCAGTCGATGACTTAGTGATAGTCAAGAAAAACGTGCATAGAACAGAACACGAACTGAGTATCGAGGTTTAGCAGTACGAATGCACTGTCTGTTACATATGGTTGTTTGGAGACAAATGAAGAGGTTCTTGGGAAAAGGTTAAAGACGAAGTTGGTGCAACTGATGGTACCTCGCATGAAATTTATAAGCCTATGTCAGAACTTGAGCAACAATTCTATTCTGGACATAGGAGATACTATGCTAATAATACTTGTTGATGTTAACGGTGTCATTTGCTATGTTGATACTGGGTTTGTCGGTCACTTAAAAGACGCACAACAAAATACTTTAATGCAATGCATCGGCATTGATCACCCCTATCTAGAAGATTGTGTTCTTTTAGGAGATACGGTTTATCCTAATCGCGGTCAAATTTTGACACCTTACACCAATGCACAATTGGCCAGAAAGGAGTCAAGAGCAAGAAGGAAATGCAAAACACTTTACTGCTACATTAGCAAATATCGTGTGCAAGTAGAGGATTCGGTAGCAGAATTAAAAAACTTACAACGTTATTGGTATTTTATGGTGCCATCCAAGACATATTATGGCATATATTGTTTATATATGTGCAGTCCTCGTTTGTAGACGAAAACAAATAAATGTTTTACTGTAATTTGTTGGTATACTTTGACCGTCATAAACCTTGGTATTAAACAAAAAGGTTTTGAGAACATCCCCAAATATTTACCACAGTCAACATCGGTGTCGGCAATGGCATACATGACAAATTTCAAGTATGAAAATATTGAGATTAGGATGGAATTTAAATCGATCGATCTTAGCTTAAATGAGCAATCAAATGTGCATTTATTTTAGTTACTTGACAGGTGCCGCGCAACGGGTAGTCTAATTGAAATCCAAAGAAATTACGTGATAAACTTTTATATAATCAATTGGCTGCGAGAAGAAACGTTCAATTTACAAGAAAAAAAGTATTAAAAATAGAAATAAATAAAAAAAAAAAAACATGAAGAAATTGATAACTTAAAGATCTTTGAAGTAATAGTATATGCCGGCAACCTGTCTTAAAATGTATAAAAACTTTGTTTATATGCCAGAAAACCGATCGAATTAATGCTGAAGATTAAACCTTCGTGTACAGTAGAACCTCTCAATAACGGCCACTAAATTGTGTTAAATAGTTGGTACTAAGGGCAGGTGGCTGCTTTAAAGCTAGCTGAAAGTAGAACAGAACGCTCCTGTAGGAGCGTTCTGTTTTACTTTCACCTTGCTTTATGCAGCCACCTGCCTTTAACACAAAATACTTGGTGTAATTTAGTGGCCGTTATAGAGAGGTTTTACTGTATTTGATATCGAAGGCCCTTTGTTATGTAGTAGTATGTATTCGAATTGCGTTTTAATTTGTTACTATTCGAAATAAGCCGATAATATTTGTTGAACAACAGAAAGTCTAACCCTTCTCTTGCTGTATTTTAAAAATCATTTCTCCTTGTTTATCCATGCCCTTTTGTATATATACATATATCTTCACTGTGTAATCACTGCTGTGGAGTGCACTGGTTGCACAATCAACTTGTAAATAGTGCAGACCCTGATGAGACAGCTCCTGCAGGAGCTGTCTCATCTGGGTCTTCACTATTTACAGGTAGGTATATTGACGTGAATAGCAAACGAAGGGTTAAGTATCGACGAAACGGTTTAATTTGTATCACAGTCGCATTTTCCGGAATAATTGAACTAAACTAAAACTATGTTTTTTATTTTATTAAAACCGAAATTGAGTTTATTTTAGAGACTTTTACTTTAGCCCTTTACTCCATAAACCCATTACCTCATAGGCTATTTTTAGATACAGTATTTTTAGTTAATCTACTGAAAAGGAGCATTAATTAGAGAAAAGGGAAAATTTAGAATTTTTTAGTATGAAACCATTGTGATAAATACAGCATTTGCTCTATTTATCACAATGGTCTCACAAAGTGACTTAAATTTCAGAGTCGTCAAAAGTCGTCAATATGAGAAAAAGGGTTAATACGGCTTTCTACGCCTTTGCAAACAGAGTAGATCTACATTAGACGGTTCATGTAGAAGCGTCTGATCAGGATCTGCTCTGTTTGTTTATGACATGATATAGATATGACTCTGCCGTTTCTACCGTAGCCACGTTTTCTTTCAAATGCGATTATAGAAATGAATCTATATAGAGTTAATCAGGTCAGACCTGGTCCTATATAGCTGTGAGATCAGATTTGGTTCTGTTATATTCTGCGATAGTGCATTACTTTACCATCACCAGAGTAAGTAGGTATACGTTGTTCTGAATAATCACAATTAATATGCATTCAATTAACAATTAGGATGGTTATAAAAGTTCAAAACATTTTACACATTTTTATTAATGTTTCTTTCTTATTTACATGTACCTTTTCTTGAAATTTGAATATTTCTTCAACCTGTCAATTAACGATTTAAAGATTTATCTAGAAGATAAGTAGTTAAACACTTATACCGCTACTCTAGACTTCGACAAACATTTGAAAACAGTTTGGATCCAGATGAAATGCAGAATTTGTTTTCATAAATGGTTCCATAAATTTAAAGGTATGTGCTTTCTTTACGGTACATGAAAGAACAACAACTGATAGTTTGTCGACGGTTTTTTTGCCTTAGCCAATTGCAAAGTCAGTCGAATAGCAAAGACAGTCCAATTACAAGAGGCAGTCCAATTACAAGAGGCAGTCCAATTACAAAAGTCAGTCCAATAGCAAAGCCAATCTAACAGCAAAGTCAGTCTAAGTTACTGTTTTGTCTTTAACCATTTTCAGTGCAGAACACGAGTCACGGAATGGCCATTGCATATAGTGTACATCCAGATGATAAGGTCCCTAGAGCATTGGTTTTAAAAATGTCCCTGATTATTCACAGTAAATTTTACCTTTGTAATTGAATTTTGGAATAGTCCATATGAAACAATATTGTTGAAAGGGTTATTATCCAGTCACCAGGCTTCTCTAGTGACATAATAAAGGCGGTGCAAATAAACTTAGGTTTATTAGGTTACTTCCGGTAGTAGAAGATTTATTAAGTTAGTAGATAGGCGGAATGATTCTATAACCATGGAACTATTTTAATTTTCTGAAAATATGCATAAACATGTTGACGGAATAGATCTAACAGAAAATTCACCAATATAATTATTCAAATAAGAAAAAAGAAGATTTTTTTTAAAAAACCAAATGGCTATAGCTGGATTCGAACCCGCGCCTGATTCTACAAAAGCCAAATCTAATCTCTCTAGAAACGTCGTGCTTACCGATTACGCCACTGAGGTCACATACAAAGTGGTGTTGATTTATCAGTTTTATTAATTTAATTCACCGCTGGCGAAACGCGTTTTTGATAAAAACAAGTCAGGGAGCAAATATTTACAGATAAATAGTAAATGTTTTCTTTTCACTCTCATAATAATTTGATTGATAAGCTCTTACAGGGGCGGGGATTGTCATAGACCTAAAAATAGGCTGTTCAGTTCCATCGATTTATGAGTGACGTTAGCCCTATCTAAAAATAGAAACCGAGACGACGGAACTCGAATTTGACCAGAGAGCCTCCGGGATAATAGTGTCATGTCTGTTTGAATTAACATATCGACTCTCGATTCAAATGATCTTTTTTTTAAAATTCAACCACGTATTCCCCTCTTGTAATGTAAGTATCGAAACTATTTTCCTCTGCGGTAGCTCATTATTTACGCCTCTAGAATGAAAATGAAAAGGGAGGTCCGTTGATCGAAAAACCACATTTTCAATGCAAATTATTTCAATATTCGTATGTTTTATGAGTCTATGAAAAAGGATATAACTAAATTGACTGGATAAATAGAATAATAGGTTAGTGCCGTAGATGGGACGCCTTTATCCGACTCGGAGAGAAAACAGTTGAGGCTCGGCAAGCCTCGCCTCAACGTTTTCTCCCCTCGTCGGATAAAGCGTCCCGTCTACGGCATTAACCTATTATTCTCTATTTATCCACCATTATCTCTGACCATGTCGTGGTTGCAGGAGCTTAACCGTAATTTGGCATGTTCTTTTTCGTCATATATTTATTTATTTTTGAAAAATATACTGAATGGAATGATGGCTCCCATAGGAGGTTTCTGCGTTACTTTTGTCCTGCATCAAGCAGCCACTTGCTTTTTAAAAAACATATGTTGAGTAAATAAATGGCCGCTTAAGAGAGGTTCTACTATATACATTTGTGTATAAAACTGGAAGTACTGATTAACCCTTTCCCAGCTGTATAGTAAAACTGTCTACAAAAATTTGGATCTGGTACACTTTGGATTACTTTCCAATTTGATCAAGATTTTTTAAGAATTACAGTAAAACCCCGCTAATGCGACCACTTAATAAACAGCCATTGGCGTTATTAAAAGCAGGTGGTTGCTTAATGCAGGACGAAAGTTATGCAGAAAGCTCCTATAGGAGCTTTCTGCATAAAGTTCGTCCTGCATTAAGCTACCACCTGTCTCTGCCACCCAGAATCATGCCCATATTTGGTGGTCGCATTAGAGGGGTTTTACTGTATTGAGATCTACGCTATTCGCAACTGCGAGCCTGGTGACGGTTATCGAGAGAAGAATCACCGAACACAAGATATCAAAACGTCTTGCAGAAAAGTGCATAAATGGCATTTAATTGAAGTCCAAATAAAATTTTGAAGATTGTCAACACGCTAATCAGTGGTATTGATATTGGGTAACTATATTACAGAAAAGTGCGAATGAAAGCAGTCAGAATTGCAAGGATGGGAGAAACCAACACGTCCGATGCAGCAAGGAGAGGCAGGTGACTTATTGGCAAAGAATTCCCTCTAATGTTTAGGAAATTATGTGTTTGTTGTTGTAATTTGTTCTCATTAGCGAACATTCATCAATTATTAGATTTGACCAATACCGGCGTAAATAATTCGATTGAGCTGCAAAAAAATGTTTCTTAGACATCGCTTATTTAAGATTTAGCCTGCTGCGGGCGAATAAGTGATTACATATGCAAACAGTTTGGATCGCCGAGTAAACGCCGAGTAACTCAGTGTCTCACCAGGATCCGAACTATTTGATACATTGACGTGTTGTTGAGAAGAAATGTAAGATAGGCTAAATCAACTATGACAACTGAAGTCGATAGTATTTTCTACCAGCAAAAGTGTTTTTCCCCATGAAGTGGAAGTTTCATATGATGTTACACTGACATAATATGAGCATCATATAAAGGATATTTCAGTAAACCAGTTACAGTTTGTAAACTTTTATTAACCCTTCGCTTGCTATTCACGTCAATAGTGAAGACCAAGATGAGACAGCTCCTGCAGGAGCTGCCTCATCAGGGTCTTCACTATTTACAAGTTGATTGTGCAACCAGTGCACTCCGCAGCAGTGATTGCAAAGCGAAATACTTGCACACAGTGAAGATATATGTAATTATACAACAGGGCATGGGTAATGAAGGAGAAATGTGTTTTACAATTCAGCAAGAGAAGGGTTAAGCTTTAACAAATGATGTCTGCTTGCACATAAAATTTCAATTCCGATCAGCACGCCTCTGAAAACAATTAATCGAGTATTCAGTTTGGATCATGTTGAAAAAGAGCTGTGTTAAGGGCAGGTGGCTGCTTAAAGCAAGGTGAAAGTAAAACAGAACGCTCCTATTGGAGCGTTCTGTTTTACTTTCACATTGCTTTAAGCAGCCACCTGCTCTAAATACCAACTAATTAACACAATTTAGTGGTCGTTATAGAGAGGTTTTACTGTATATAGATATAAAATATTACTAAAAAATTGTTTTGACAATTTTAGGGGGGGGGGGGCGTAAGCCGGCTCCGCCCCCTCTAAATCCGCGCCTGGAGACGTCGAGAGACTGGATGTATCATCATGATCCAAGCTGTTTGACACTCGGTCAGTAGTTCCTAAAAGCGTGAGCGACTCGGAACAGATTGGTGTTTACGCAGGCCAAGGTTTAACTCTTGGGAAATGCGCGTCTAAAAGGTTCGATCATTTATTTACGACAATATAGTTATTGCTTTAACATATTATCACCTAGTGACGCATTTTTGCGCATCTATAGAAGTCCCTTAATTAAATCATTGTGATAAATAGAGCATTTGCTACTATAGGAGCAAATGCTCTATTTATCACAATGGTTTCAAACTACAAAATTCTAAACTTTTCCTTTCCTCTAGTTTAATGCTCCTTTTCGATAGATACATTCCAAGCGGTTGGGTCTAAAATAGCCTAGGAGAGAATGAGTTAAAATAACTCTTTAATTGTAAGGAATGTTGCTGACAAAGGCATCTGCGCTGTCTTCTGTAAGGACGGTGGCTCGCAATTTCATCTGACCCGCAGCCTTGTTTAAGCCTTTCTCCATAAATTAGCATTAATACACTTATGCAAATTAACTAGACTAAGATGAGACGGCTTCTGTTTGAGCCATCAGCTCAGGATCTGCTCTGTTTGCTTATAAAATGATATAGATATGATTCTACAATTTCCCCCATGGCCAAATGTTCATGTATGTTTTGTTTGTTTGTTTGCGTTGTTTAACGCCATGTTCCGTTATAAAAGTTCATTTAAGTAATATTCATGGTTTCATTATTTCTAATATGAATACACATGAAGTAAACATTATTTCTAGTACTTCAAATGGAATAATAACAAAGGAAGTATCAATACTCAAATGGGAAAAACATAAATAACACCCACCAAAAAACCTACCACCATCAGCAACAAACACAACAACAACAGAAAGGTGGAAGGAAGATACTTAAATAAGGAATACTTAATTCAAAACATTGAGGTATTAAAACTGTTGATAATTTACTTGTCATCAGACGTAACCCAAATAGCAGCTAATCAGGAAAATCTCTGAAAATCAGCAAGAAGTAATTGTTACAAAACATGAAATACACGGACTCGTTGAAAGGTCTAGAGTTCAGTGAAATATATTCTAGATAGATCGCCAATTCGAAAAGAAAGAGTTCTGAACGAAATTCCAGTCGACTTCAACTATTCACGGCTTATTTACTACTATACTACGCCACAACTTACCAAACCAAAAGTAGATGTGAGTAGAAATTGGTATAAAGAGAGAAGTACTCAAACGTATTCGAAGACCTTTGAAAAAATTATGATGCAGGCGAAGGACGTTGTGAGGGTCATTCTTATGAATGTGCATAAACTCTTCACTCTATCAAAACGGGCTAAGACATAGATCAAAATACGTTACAGCAGAGTTTTATGAAATAATTATTTCGGAACGACATTTACCCTTGTCTCGTTATCCGCGACTATTCTTGTATTTGCAAACATATTTGATCCAGATGATCTCATCAGGGTGTGCAAGCTATTTGACACTCGGGCAATAGTGTCAACAGTATAAACGAATCAAAAGTAGCGGGGATCGTACCAAATTCAAATTGGAGCTGACATAACATTAACTCATTCCCTCATATTGACGACGTTTGTCCCATTCCCTCATATTGACGACTCTGTAACAGTCACTTTGTAACACCATTGTGATAAATAGAGAATTTGCTCCCATAGGAGCAAATGCTCTATTTATCACAATAGTTTCAAACTACAAAATTCTAAATTTTCCTTTCCTCTAATTAATGCTCGTTTTCGGTAGATTAATTAAAAAAGGTTGGGTCTAAAAATAGCTTAGGAGAGAATTAATTAATCGTATCCCAGCTTAAGGCCTCGCTGTTTTATTTCTTGTTATAAAATACCCTCGAGCATTGGAAAATACAGTTAATCTTCGATATATCGAACTCAAACTATGGAATAACTCGAACTAAAAGTTCAGTCCTTCCAAAACTTACAATACAGAATTGCTCTTAAATACTTTTCTAAGCACATCTAGAATCTCCTATAAGGGCTTTCGGCATTATTTTAAACCTGCATTAAGCTGTGAAATTAAGAAATTGTCCAGATCAGAAATCTGATAACTCGGACTTCTGTTATCTCGAACTAATTTGTATGGTACCTTGAAGTTCGAGATATCGACCTTCCACTGTACTTAAAACACAAAGAAACCAACTAAATGGAAACCTCGCTCTCCAACTGCAGTCAGAACAGTTACCTGAAATTGAACAGAAGACCAAAAAAAACCAAAAACAAATGGCGAAATGTTCTGTGGAGAAGCATTCATTGCATGGCCAAAGGTTTAAACTGTTAATTTTGAATGCACGATAAAAACAAACATCAGATCAATAATTTTATTTAAATTTTCAGTACAAATACAAAATGCAAATTAAACGTAGAGATTCTTTCTTTTCAAATAAATTCAATTTATCTCAAAGAAATATAAGCCATTTTGCTACATATATGTGATAAGCCAACACGAAGTGATTTGGGATTTTAGCAGCGCTTACTTCTTACATGATATGCATGCATGTTGAACTTACTTTTGTAAATATTTAAGCCTTTTGAATTCTAGCAAATACCCGGTATTACCGAGCAATTGACGTAATCACCATATTCGCAGTTGATTTATCTAGTATTTGAAAATAGCACAGCATCTAACATAAAACAAATAATGAAGTACGAATTGAAATTGTCCTAAACCATCTTCATTTGGAAATTCATTTTCTGAAATGCCAACACTTTAATAAGACGAGAACACTATAATAGTGCAGAATTGCACTCATTTTTATTCAAACTCATTATTTTCTCTAATTTTCACCTGTGGTGCTGTTGTGTTCAATTGTAATTGATATAAAACGGAAACAAAACGTTTCATATTTTCCAATTTTGATAACGTATTGAAAATCGAATGTAATTTTGAATAACATATGTACATGTACTTAAGAACATGGTGCGCCGGCCTAGATATTGCCTGTGCCTTTATGCTTTCATTTTATTTAGTTCGTAAGATACAATGGACGTTCAGGGTTTGCATTTCAGTGGATGGCGGTATAATTGATCAGACTTTAACTCATTAATTTTACAATAAAGGTTCACTCCAAATAAAAAAAACAAGAATATTTTACATAAGAACATTTGCGCAGGGAATAACACTTTGACAATAGAATAACTAATTGTCTGGCGATCCCCATCTTTCCGATGTGTATTAAGAAAAACACTAAGAAATATTAAAAAAAACATTTGTTTATCTACTTATAACAATGGTCTCAAAACTACACAATTCTAAACATCTCCTTTTCTAAAGTTAATGTTCCTTTTCGGTAGATTAATTCAAAGAGGTTGGGTCTAAAAATAGCCTAGGGGAGAATGGGTATATCACTGTCTAGTTTTAGAATGTAATTTTCTTTAGTAAACAAAGAAACATCAAAGTGACCAACCTACGAGCTCAGACTAGATATTTAGCGAGCCTTGTTCTCGGACGATGTAATGTTTATAACAGACAGCACACACAATTTGACACAAATCTATTGGAACTCTCCACATTGTGTTTTTCTTATTTAAGCTGATAATCAATAAAATGTTAGCAAATATCCCGAGCCCTGAAAAGCACTTAAACATGAGCAAACTAACAAAATAGACTTCTTTCCAAATGAATTCAGAAAATAACAGAAATCAAAAGAAAACCGTACTGGCGAAGCGTTCTGGAGCAAACAACCATCGCATCGCAAAAAGTACATACTGTTTATGTTGAATCCACGATAATACAAACATCAAATCAACAATTTAGAAATTCATTACAAATATATAATCCAAATAATGAGTTCCCATGTTATTTCCAAATGCAAACTACATGTATCTCAAATTTGCTACCTGAATGAAGAAACACGAGGGCCATATTTTTAAATTCATGTTCAATATTCTACATATAAAAACGCTTTTATTCAAACACAACATAGTTCAAGCATATTTATGAGATATTTCCACGTGAACGCAGATAAAAAATTGAGCAATCCTTTCTAGGATGCATGGTTTGACGGAGCTTGTAAATGATAGGTACATACAGTACAACATGTATCTTTTAGAATCCTAGCAATGCCCAGGATGTTCAAGCAATTAACCCTATCACAATATAGCAATTTTGTTTATCTAGTGGAAAATGGTAGCGTATCTAACACAAAATAAACGCTTTTGATAAAACTAAATTAGAATTGAAATTTGCTCAACACTTTAACCCTTTCCCTCATATTGACGACTTTTGACGACTCTGTAAAAGTCACTTTGTGAAACCATTGTGATAAATAGAGCATTTGCTCCTATAGGAGCAAATGCTCTTTTTATCACAATGGTTTCAAACTACACAATTCTAAAGTTTTCCTTTTCTCTAGTTCATGCTCCTTTTCGGTAGATTTATTCAAAGAGTTTGGATCTAAACATAGCCTACGAGGTAATGGGTTAATCATATTTTGAAATACCGACATTTAAGCTTTGATAACACTTAACAGTATTTAATTAAGTAGTGCATGATAACACTCATATCCGTTCTAACCCATTATTGTCTCTAATTATCACCTTTGTTACTGCTTTACTGTCTGTTATTTCTTACTCTATTCTCTTATCTGGGTCTACTTTGTTTGAGGTGGCATTTTGAAATTTGCTATTAGGAAAATGGTTAATCAGTAGCCGAAATTGTACACTTACATCTTATTTATGGCTGCAGAATTTCATGACTGTTGTATACGCATATGTTCAGTGTGTAATTGATAAAAATAATTTCAGGTTTTGTATTTCAGTTAGATAGATAGATAGATAGATAGATAGATTTATTTCGGTAAAAAGTGTTCAAAACATGGCATAACATAATTAAGACAACATATAAAAAGCCATATAATGCGCACTAGAAACCACGGATAACATAAAAAAGGAAAATATTTCCTTATTTCCATTGTGGTCCTTTTTCCATTGATGACAGAAGAACAACATATAAAGGCGCGTACACAAGTACCAAAATCGTCATTTCTCAACTAATTCCTATGTGGTGACCACTCTTTAGAATCGTCTCTTCGAGACAATTCTAAACAGTGGTTACACAACATAGGGTTTGATAAGATAAATAAATGAATTATTCTTTAAAATATTTTAACTTACGCATCTTATATGGATCACTACGCATATTAGATGGACCTTATGACGGTTTAACTGATCTGACGGTATCTCATCAATTATAGAGTAAATATTTATTCCTAATAAAAACACACATTTCATAAGAACATTTGTAAAGTGGGGATTAGCATTTGAAAAATAGAATAACAAATCGCCGGGGATTCCCATAATTATAAAGACTTAATGCCCATTGAAACTCAACGCCAATAGTCACGTTATTACGTAAAAAGTACAGCTGACGCTACAACATTTGCAAAAGTGTGGCTAAAATTTATACCGGTGTCCAGATCTCAAAACATAGATACTATGCGCCAATCGTTAGTCTGCTCAACAAATATTTCGCTAATAAAACTGTCTTTCGCAGCAGCTTTTATTCCACTTCTTTGGGAAAAAAACCCCGAAAGCAGGATGTTAAACTGTTTGAATCTCCATGAGACACAACGTTACTCGGCAAACATGCCCAACGAGTCATCGGTGTCTCATCTGGATCCAATCTGTTTGCAAAGACGATCCACCCGCATTAGGTGTTAGGGTAAACACAGTTCAATTACCTCCATGACATTGCTTTAACCCTTTCCCTGTTATATGTTTATTTCAAATTCCAATACCTAGTGAATATTCATTTACAAATTAGTTATCAAGACATATGCAAGGTGGACAATTGTAGACATTTTAGAAAGAAAAGAAACAGATCTTTCAAATTCTATTAGCAAACAGAGTAGACCCTGATAAGACGGCTCCTCTAGGAGCCGTCTGATCTGGGTCTACTCTACTCTGTTTGCAAATGCGTGAAAACACGTTTATATGAGGGAAAGGGTTAAGTAAACACCAAACTACCCTCCAATTATGCTCTGGGTTAAAATGAAGGTGGTGATAATGGTTGACGCTTCGCATCTTCAAAACCAATTTTAGATAGTTATACAACAAACACATCTTTATTGCTAGGCTTATATCTGCTGAATATTATTCATAAATATTACATATCTACATTTATCTGGTGCGTTTCACCTTAAGACATGTGGCAGCTTGATGCAGGAAAATCGTTCTAGAACAGTGTGACCCGCTATCTGTCTGAGGAAGCTACATGCTATGTATAACCACTCGTCAATCCCGTAAGTGGCCGCTCCGAAGCGGTTTACAGTGTATACAAAATCGCCAAATAAAGAAACAAACGCCTGTGTGTATTTCATAAACAGAAGCTTATTAAATTTTGAATAGAAACAGTTTGAACACAGTTTGTTCATGTAAGGCAATGTTTTTGGCTAATGTGCACATTCTATTGCATTTAATATTTATTGAAACATGTATGTAGCAGCGACCTTTTACGTATACGTATATTGGTGTACATATGTGTGTATGTGAGCTAGCGGACGAAATCCGGATACCTGTGCATTTGTCGCTTTACACATTTGTTTAACTGGATTAACTGTTTACGCTTGACCAATAATTATGTGCGAACTGGACGTTGTGTCATTTGGCGAGTGGCGGTCGTGAAGTGCATATTGTAGATGTGTTATGTGGCGTATGCAGAACACAAAGGTGGGTGCTGTATACAAACTGCATGTTTTAACCCTTAATTTCGTTAAGACTAATGTAATATAGTAAAATCTCGATTATTCGAAATTTTAGTATAGAAGAAATTAGACCCTTTTAGGCAGGTGGCTGCATAATGCATGGTGAAAGTCTCATCTGGATCTAAACTATTTTTAAATGCATGTCTTGTCGCTGTTAGCAATATAATTGTTTATTTACTAGTTATTATTTCATTTTAGGGAGATGCGGCACTCCAAAAACTCTCAATGCAAAGGAGATGACATACCTAATGACGGAGATGACTGTTGTTGGATTAGAGAGACTGATGTACCAAGTTTCAGCACCAGTGAGTTTCAACAGTTCACTTTAGAAACAATTGACCCTTTATTTAATCCTTACACATCTGCGAAAACTATACAGCAATGTAGATCAGACGCTAGTTTCCGCCTTCGTCATAATGCAGAGCTCCAGATAAGATGCATAAAATTAAACATTTTCAAAAATAGCTCCTTTATTTCTCGAGCAAACCCTATACTATGACCACTCTTTAGAATCGTCTCTTCGAGACGATTCTAAAGAGTGGTCAGAAGAGACGATTCTAAAGAGTGGTCATAGTATAGGGTTTGGTGGAGAAATGACGATTTTAGTATTTGGTTACGCACCTTTATCTGTAGTTCTGTTAATGCCATTATACATAATATTCATGCAGTAATTATTTCATCAGATAAAGGATTAAGTAAAGGGTTATGCTTATAGTAGAGAAATGCAGTAGAGCCTGTCTTAAGCAGCCATAAACAACAGGTCGAAGTATGGGGTCTTGAAGGTAGGTAGAAGCTTAATGCATGTCAATAGTAATGAGAAAAGCTCCTACAGGAGCTTTCTGCATTACTTTTGCCCTGCAAATATGCAGCCACCTGCTTTTTAAGATTCCTATGTTCAATAATTTAATGAACGCTTAGGACAGGTTCTACTGTAGAACTTTAACCCTTCGCTTGCTGTTCACGTCAATATACATACCTGAAAATAGTGAAGACCCAGATGAGACAGCTCCTGTAGGAGCTGTCTCATCAGGGTCTGCACTATTTACAAGTTGATTGTGCAACCAGTGCACTCCACAGCAGTGATTGCACAGCGAAATACTTGTACACAGTGAAGATAGGTGTAATTATACAACAGGACATGGGTAAAGAAGGAGAACTGTATTTTAAAATTCAGCAAGCGAAGGGTTAATACATAGATGTATGAGTCAGTAGCTGTGTGTTACAAAATACAGTTATACCGCACTAGCTCAAACACTACTAAATGAAGAATCAAAATCGATCTGTATGACAAGGAGCAGCAAAATGTAGGGTGAAAATCTTGCAGAAACCTCATCTAGGAGCGTTCTGCATGACATTCACTCTGCATTAAGCAGCCACCTGCCTGTAAACGTCTCAATTCTTCATTACTAAAACTTTGAACTATCGAGTATTATACTGTATAGTGGGACATTACATACATTGTTCGCGAAATTTAAAGGATCGCCTGATATCCCCCGCAGAATTATTTGCAGTGACACTTATCATTTGACAGTCTGGCATTTCTGGGAAAGATGTCACAGATCTTCTCCTTCATTACATATGCCTTCTTAACCCTTCTTCCGCTATACGCGACATCGTTCGCATTTGCAGACAGTTTGAACCCAGATGAGACGCCTGGCAACTCGACCTCTCATCAAGAGTCAAGCTGTTTAACACTCGGTCAATATAATAGTTTGTAGAAAACTTGATCGAATTTATAGGTGTCAAAATGCACCAAATCAAAATTTGAGAAGATTTTTTATTATTATTTTTCACAGCAGAATACGGGTTAATGCAATCAAAAGGAGCTTCCGAAGTAATCTACAAGCTGCTCCTTTACTGTAATCAAACGTGAAGGAGAGGTTTTGTTTTATAAAAATGTCATCTTGCAGTCAACGTATTACCCTATGACATATCACCTAAGTATTGGAACACCCAATTCCCAATCTTAATTTTGCATCATTTCGAAGATTAGACTGACCTAGTAACAAATATACCGTGATCGAACGGCTCTTTTCGGAGGCTTTTGATCTTGGTCTGCTCTATTTTCTTAAGTTTCTCCGAATATTTAGGAGAATTGGGATACGTATTTTCGATGTAAAACTGAGTGTTAAAGAGGAAGTCCCTACAATGAACGCATATTTTCAATAATATCATAAAACTTGGTATTTGTTATGCTCAATCATTATTATGAAGACTGTCAAGTTGAACTTATATCGAAAAATACCCCTGTGATACAAATAAACCGATTCCATCAATACTGATAATTTTTGTTCTACAATACAATATTATCGGCCTTTCCGTTAAATTCTTCCGCGCTTTGCCGATGATCACCCGATCCCTCCATTGTTTACGTAATAGCTTTCTCGGAAGTGGTCGGAGAATCGCGAATAAGGCGAACAGTTACACGTACGAAACTAAAACCCAACCCGAATAAAACTGAAACCTCGGGGATTAAAATCGGGATCGGCGATATCAAACACATGGATGTTTTGTCATTATAAACAGTAATTGGATGGTTTTTGTGCGATATACATGTACTACTTTTCAACATATATTTCAACGAATGAGTTTTGTATATTTTAAGTGTTTTTGAAACGCGTCAAATGTAGGAACATCCCCTTTAAGAGACATGTACAGTAAAAGCCATCTAAACCTGAATTTTAGCAGAGAAGCAATTAAGATATGTTTCGGCAGGTGGCTGATTGATGCAAGATGAAGCTGCCACTTGTCTTATATACCGATATTAATACTATTTTGAAAAAAAAATGGTTCGGAGGGTTTTTACTGTAAACACATTTAACCCTTTCCTCCATAAATATGCCTTTCTATATGTACGCCTTTGCAAACAGAGTAGACCCAGTTCAGACGGCTCCTGTAGGAGCCGTCTGATCAGGGTCTGCTCTGTTTGCTTATGATATAATATAGATCTAACTCTACCGTGTCTACCATAGCCATTAAGTCATGTGCTATTAAGTAAACTAATGTAATTCATACTCATGGCGTCATTATATCTTTCATGAATAATAATGGAGGACAGATTTAAAGTGATAGTTCCTACACTAAACGCACATTTTCAATAACACCATACATTTTGGTATTTGTTATGTTCAATCATAAGCATGAGGATTGTTAATTTGAACTTACATCGAACAAACAAATAAACCTTTTTCATCGATAGTCGTTATGTTTTGTTCTACAACAAGTTATCGGCCTTTGTCGAATAGTGACCGGCCGCGTGGCTCAGTGGTAGAGTGTCCGCCTGCTGTACGGAAGGTCGTGGGTTCGATCACCGGCCAAAAGTCTTTAACAGTTGGTACTTGTAGCTCCCTTGTCTACGCTCGGCATTAAAGGGGTAGTTATAGGACTGGTCGACCCTAATCATACGGATCCTGTTGATATGGGTATACTGTGATTCCAAAGGCGTAGAAAGGCGTATTAACGGAGTCAAGGTTTAATAATGGTCTTGTCTAGTCAATTTCGTGTGCAAATATAAAATTTACATTTTTTTCAACCTACCGAGTCGCATGTAATTAACGAATACACAAATTGTTCTCTAACCGTTAGTTGAATACTGTGAAATCTCTCTTTAGTGACTACTTCACTAATTCCCTCCTATACTATTTTAAATTAGACCCAGCCTCTTTGACTAAATCTACCGAAAGGGAGAATAACTATAGAAAAGGAGACTTTTAGAATTGTGTAGTTTTGAAACCATTGTGATAAATAGAGCATTTGCTCCATAGGAACAAATGCTCTCTTTATCACAATGGTTTCAAAAAAGTGACTTTCACAGAGGCAAATGCACCATTTATCATAATGGTTGGTTTCAAATTGTGACTTTTACAGAGACGCCGAAATTTGTAACTAGGAGGGAATGTGTTAAATACCCATAGGATATATCGAGGGCTTGGCGCAAAACTATTCTCCTTCACTTTGTGAAGGAGTTAGAATAGGTTTGCACCAAACCCTCGATATAGGGACAGGTAGTTGATTAATAGAGGACAAAAATAAAGCCTATGAACTTACTGCATTATGTACGTCCTACATTAATCTAGCACCTGCCTGTAAGAACCATAATTACATCTCTTTTTGTTGTGGTCGCTTTAGAGGGGGGGGGTGTACTATTGAGTTTGAAATGCATGCTACGAGAATGTCTTTCAAGATATGCCCAACCGTCAAATTATATTGCCTATGATAGGTGACCGGTTAGATATTACGAGCAATGTATAGCGTTGGCATTGTTACGCAGCTGATAACCACGCTTTGTTAACATGGTATCTGTCATAACTATGTACTTTTGTGCATGAATTGAATAGTGTATGGCCAACAGGAAGAGCTAATTAGCTTAGACTTGTTTGAAGAAAGGAATAGATGGTGGGGTTATCTATTGGGGAGGGCTAATGACAGGTCTGCTTTGAAGTTTGAATTCAAATATACATTATGAAAAATTTATAACCGAGTTCCGGATAAGATGTGTAAATTAAAACATTGTCAAGAAAAATCTTCAAAACATAGAGTTTGTAGGAGAAGAGACGATTTAAGTATTTGAATATACACCTTTATTTGTTGCTCTGTTATAATATTAAACAAATATTTACAGTAAAACTCCTCTAAAGTCACCGTTTATTAAACATGGGCGTTTTCAGAAACAGGTGGCTGCTACATGCAGGACGAAAACAATGCAGAAAGCTCCTATAGGAACTTTCTGCATAACTTTCACCCTGCATTAAGCTACCATTTGTGCCTAAGATTCTGACTTATATCGTTTGATTGGTGGTTTTATTAGAGAGATGTTACTGTAGTATCCCTGGCAAATTCGAATGTTGGCATAAATGTACCACCATACTTTTATTATAGTACAGTAAAATACCAATGCGACCACCTAAAAGCGGCCACAAAGGCAGACATCTTAATACAGGGCGGAAGTTATGATGGAAGCTCTTATAGGAGCTTCCTGTGTTACTTACATCCTGCATTAAGCTACCAACATTAGAGACCCATTATTCATTAACCTTTAGCCTGCTGAGCAAATTAGTTTTACAGAATCTTTCCCCTACATTTTCAAATATTAAGCTATAATCAATGTGTCTACCAAATGCAATCAGGGTGTCAAACAGTTTGGATCCTAAAGAGACGCCGAGTAATTCGGCGTCTCATCCAAACTGTTTGCATAGGTACATGTATTCACTCATCCGCCCACAGCAGGCTAAACGTTAAATGGTTATTTCAGATACGTTCTATTGTATTACTGCACCGTCAGTGACAAGGCGTGGAAACGAATATTACATTTCTATGGATGCCAGTGTTACAAAAGTATAAAATCAAGTAATCCTTATCATGCTGGAAATAATCATGGATGGCACACCTCTGATCTGTTGTATTTTACTGTTCATTCGTACAAGCGTTTGAGAGACTGTTGACCGATTGTCAAACAGCTTGGATCCTGATGAGACGCCGAGTTACTCGGCGTCTCATCTGGATTCAAGCTGTTTGCAAATGCGGATGAGGACGTGCTTAGCATGGTGAAGGTTAATTTGTTAGCATATAATTAGATGCATGTGCTCTAGTGATGTGGCGTTATGGATACGCATGTGATGTTAGCTCGTCTGTCTTGAGGAAGCGTCGAGCTATTGTGACCACTGGGTCGTAGTTGTAGGCGTTGGCGTTGGCTCCGTCGTCGTCATCGTCGTCAAAAACTTATGTACATGTAGCTCATTACTGGAGAAGCACAAGATGCATCAACATGACACTTCATAGTTTGGTAGATCTTATTGTGGAAAAGGCCCATACATATGAAGTATAACTCTTGATTTCAATTTTTTTGAGTTATTGTCCTTTAATTAATTTTTTCATTGTTTTTAATTTAGCTTAAAAGCACTAAATCAGACGAGCATTGGCGCAAGCACGTGGCTCTTGTTTAAAATATCTGATGAACTTTTTCACATGGTGGATATTGCCTGCTGAAATATCTTGGTGTTAGAACTCAATGTACACGTGATCACTACTTTTGACGTGATGTCAAACATATCAACCCTTTTAACCCAGAATCATTAGAATGAAATATCCGATCAGTGTTTAACTATAGAGTCCATGGCTGAAACTTGCTTAACCCATTCCCTCATAGGCTATTTTAGATCCTACATGTACCTCTTTGAATAAATCTACCGAAAAGGAGCATTAATTAGAGAAAAGGAAAATTTCAGAATTGTGTAGATTTGAAACCATTGTGATAAATAGAGCATTTGCTCCTATGGGGCAAATGCTCTTTTTTATCACAATGGTTTCATAAAGTGACTATTACAGAGGCGTAGAAAGGCGTATTTATGGAGGAAAGGGTTAAAGATTTTGAATGACAAACAGTGCAAACACTGATGAGAAGATTCCTCTAGGAGCATTCTGATCTGGGTATACACTGTTTGAAGTACATGTATATGCATGCCTCCGGTTGAAAGGACTAAGGACGATATCAGATTTGATGTTGTAAACTTATATTTTAACATCGCTATTCTTTATGAAAAAATTGATAAGACCGATTGTTCGCAAAAGGATGATTTTAAAACACTAGCAAACTAGTCGCGGTGCTGGAAAACTGTTTGATTTTTTAAAGCAATTAACAGGATTTACCATGAGGATCCCTAATTGACTAGTCGTCGACACACATCGCCCGCTTAACCCATTACCTCATAGGCTATTTATAGATACAACCTCTTTGAATAAATCTACCGAAAAGGAGCTTTAACTAGAGAAAAGGAAAATTTTAGAATTTTGTAGTTTGAAACCATTGTGATAAATAGAGCATTTGCTATTTATCACAATGGTTTCACAAAGTGACTTTTACAGAGTCATCAAAAGTCGTCAATATGAGGGAATGGGTTATACCAAGATAGTAGGGGAATATGGGATCAGTTGCTTGCATTTTAGTTATAGTTTATGTTTTGTTAATTGGTCACAGTTATCGATAGATTAACAATAGAACAGAATTTCTTTATACATTACAACACATGGTCAAATAATTCACTGATACAATGTATCATACACGCAATAATTTTATAGATTTTTCTGCTTGTTCCGCGATATTTTCTTTATTGAGCAAAGAATACGTTAAAAGGTGTTATTTGCAATACAAATCCTCATGTGAAAAGCGAGCTAATTGAGAGCGGAAATTAGATCACATGAAACATAATATTCAAGAAATGTCTGAGCATCCTAACAGTATATTACTATTGCCACAATATATTCTACAGTTGAATATGTCTTAAGTGGTCATAAAAATAATGAGCTTAAAATATGTTTATTACATGATGGCTAAAATGAAGACCCACCACAGTTACATCTTTACATTTTATTAACAAATTATGATAACAAATTATGAAAATCTAAATACTGAATTAGCCTTAGCTAACATGAAGAGTGTGTTAACATGAAGAGTGTGGCAGTTGTGGTTCTGAATGCTGCGGAAAACCCCGCAGAGATGTAAATCTTAAAACCTTAAAGGAACTAGCTGCGACTCCCCAAATACTCTCCGGAAGGGTCCAATCCATATCCGCCATCCGGCCTGGGGTCCAATCCCCATGGCCACCTCCGGCCTGGGGTCCAATCCCCATGGCCATATCCTGAATCTGAGTAATAAACGTTTGTATTTTTTCAATAGGAATTCTAACCTGCTTTAATTCTGAATCCAGCTCTATGCCAAGGAAAACCAAAACTGTAGTTGGGCCCTCTGTTTTATCCTCAGCAAGTGGCACAACAAAGCTCTCACAGCAATTGAAAAATGTATCCATCATACAAACACAATGATCTGTATCCTTCTTCCCACCAAACAGAAAATCATCAAGATAATGCTCAATTCTTCCTACGGGGGAACTAATTCTAACAACCCATTCCAGAAAAGATGAAAACATTTCAAATGTTGAACAAGAAATGCTGCAGCCAAAAGGTGAGACTTATCAAAATAGTACAAGTCTTCAAACTTAAAACCAAGTTGGTTGAAATATGCTATTGCTATGGGTATCAAGTGGAAAGCAGATTTAATGTCAGCTTTAGCAAGTAAAGCGCCGGGGCGGGCTTAATTGCTGAACCATTTCTACTGCTGCATCAAATTTGGTATAATGCACAGAGCACAGATCTGGATCAATATAATCATTGACTGAATCACCCTTAGGATATGAAAGATGATGAATTAAACGATACTCACTGGGTTCTTTTTTCGGTACCAGACCCAGGGGGGAAACCCGTAATATTTTAAAAGGAGTCCTTAAATGGGCCTTCAACTCTACCTGCTGCTTTTTCCTTCATGATCTTTTCCTTAACAATTTCAGGATTTGCGGAAACAGACTTTAAATTTTTGCATTCATAAGATTTTTAGGACCATCATAATGTAGTGGAAAACCAAACTTAAAGCCCTTGTATAATTTTGTAGCTATATCAGGATCAGGATGTATGTTTAAATATGGTACCATAGCATCAAGCTTGACAGGGGTCTCTGCTAGTGTAAACGTACTATTTCCGAAAAAATTTGTTCTGCCTGCGGAATCCCTGTGACGTGTTCTGATTCACATTCTGCTGCGCAGGCAGAAAATTTGATCTTGGGCAATTTTGCTGATTGTGGGGGCCCTTGCAGGCCTGGCAAACATGGTCATACCTACAGCGATAAAAACTGCTACCCCGCATTGAGTTATAATCATAACAAGGTCTGACAGGCCTGGTAAAGCGTGCTTGGGAAATTTGGTTATGTATGGCTTGTGATTGAACAGTCAACAATTGCTGAGAATTAGCTTGCACAGTCATCGTTCTCGGCCAAAGATCAGAATTTATTCTTGACCATTGCTGTGGTTGCACAGCTTGTCTCATTCTAAAACTTTCATGGTATACACGCCATGCAAATGATCCCACTGACCTAGATTCCGCCTCCCTTATAAGTGCCATGTACTGCAATAATTCAGTAGCCAATTCAGGCTTTTTCCTGATAAGAATGGCTGTAAATACAATAAATGCATTTGTCCACTCACGGATATTTTTCACCGTTTTTGGTTTATTCTGTTTAAGCTCCAACTGGCCCTTTTCGTTTAACTGGAACGATGAGGCAGATGCTTGCTCAACGTCCCTTTTTAGAAGAAGGGCTAAATTAATATAATCTCCTGACCATATTTTCACCCATAATTCTTCAGATACATGCATTGTCAAGCTATCGTCGGCGCATTTTATGGCCGAAGCATGGAGGCAGAATCTATCATTAAGAGGCTGAGGCAACTCATTAGATTGGCGATCAAACGGAAATAAATCCGAATAAACATTACCAGACGCAGCCTCGTCTGAGGCTAGCCGCAAAATCTCTGGTGGTTCCCTATCTCCGCCACCCTTTATCGGGGTCTGAATACCCCTCTCCGTCCCACGTCCGGGTACAAACTCTGGCGTCTCAGGAGTGTCAGCATCGCGCCCGTTTCACGATCTACCCTGGTATGGAAGGCTTCCTCTTCTTTTCCGACCTCTCCTACCACTCCCACGCCCGCGAGTCCTCGGCATTTCGGATATTTGTGTTTGTGAAACTACGCAATAATTTTCGAATGAATACAAAAACGTGGTCTGACCAGATGTATAATGCTGTGAAATTTACGGAAACACCGGCTACCGGTGCTACCGGCGCTACCGGAAAGCGGTTTACAAGTAAACTATAAACACGTTATCATTTTAGCCAGTAATAAATCGGCCTATTTTAAGCAATAGCCTTTATTAATAAAGAGTTCCATTAAAAAGAGTTTTCTACATTACACTTGCCCTGCTTTAAGCAACCACCTGCCTTTTAAGACTCCTATACTAGTATTCAATAAATTAATGACCGCTTAAGACAAGTTCTAATGTATTATTAAATGTCAGGTTAATTATGATATACATATCGACATTTAGCTTTTCGATGTTATGTCTTTGTAGCATAGTCAGGCACAGGAGTCTCGCAATGGATTATCTGGGCCAAGGACTGGTTTCGCGCCAGATTCCCCCTTACATGTTTTGTCTAAAGAAAGCTTAAAATTCAGATTTTGATATATAGATAATTATAGTCTGACATTTAATAGGCTTAATAACAGTGTTCATAGTAATATTTAAGCATGCTTATGCATTTCGCAAATAAGAGTCTATGTAATGTTTCTGAGTAATTTTATAACATTAATCTCCGATGTCTGCCTTGAGGTATAATTTTCAAATACTTTCACTTTTGTGACCTAAATTGAAAAAAATATACATCACGAAATTTCTCTTTACACTACCCGCCACGAGCTGTCATAAACCCTTAGCTTTGGAATACATTTAGTATGACTGGCGTTAATGTATAACCATCTGGTCTGGATCTGAAATTGTGAAATTGTGAATCTGAAATTCGTATTGCGCATTCCGATTGTTTAAGACTGTTCCTGGTATTCTTGTTATTTCTGTTTTATTACAGAGCTACTTCTTAATACTTTGTTTATATGAATATGCATGCCTGTAATATACAGTTGAACATCGATATATATCGAATACGGATATCTCGAACTTGGATACCTCGAACTTTGGGATAACTCGAAGTAAAAGTTCGGTCCTTCGGGCTCCTTCCATAGTTTACAATACAGAATTGTTTTGAAATGTATAACTACATGTACGCGTGGTCATCTCTGTTTGCAAAGACGTACACATGCGTACATGTACATTTGGAGTTCACCTGTCTATATTTAGTCCAATTTTCAATGACTAGTGAATATTCATGGACAAAATAGTTTTGATGAAAAATAAAAACTGTAACATTGTAATCATTTTAGAAATTGAAGAATAAGGTCTTTCAAATTCAATTAGCAAACAGAGCAGACCCAGATCAGACGGCTCCTATAGGAGCCGTCTGATCTGGGTCTACTCGGTTTGCAAATACGTGAAAATGTGTTTATATGAGGGAAAGGGTTAATTGCACAAAGATTAGTTTTGAAACTTTTAGTATCTGTGTACATGTATTATATTCACCCAATACAATTAAATTATCAGATATTGCCTCTGACCTTGACCTTGACCTTGTTCTATGATTGAATTGTTATTTTGTATGTTTTATGCCCCATGGGGGTGGGGGACTACTCTGTCTGCCTGTTTGGTTGGGTACAGTGGTAAATACGCTATTCCTACCCATTTACCCGTTTTTCTACGCGTAAGAAACGGGTAGTGAACGGTTAACAAATAGTTAACGAACGGTTACGAGATAAACGGTTTACACGCGTTAAACGCGTAAAGAAACGATTATACCGGAGAAGTTGCGGTAGGTGCATAAGTTTACCGTTTCACGCGGAGATTTCGGATCTTATCGATGATAGCCGTTTTCAAAAAAGTCCGAATGAAACGGGTTAGCCAAAATAAGAATCGATTCGTCACTCAACGAACGTTTAGCGGTTCAATCCCGGCTAGTGTCGACGATTTGCTCATTTAGGGAACGATATGTTCTTAAATTTTGTTTGTACAAAGCTATAATATCAGATATCCACTGTATATCAAACAAATGGATTGAAGAGTTAGTTCTTTTTGAGTAGGTTTCTACATTTCAGATAAAAAACCTGTCACAAAGTAAACCACCAAATTTTTTATCTAGAATGAAGACCTACTAAAAAATTCAGATATATTCTATTTCTTAACCCTTTCCCATTTGAATATTTCTGTCAAAAAAATGACATCATGAGTATTTATTAGATCTTGCTGAATTTAACAACGGTATAAGTGCACACGCCTTTTTGATATTTGCAGAAAATATAGTCAGGTCTATTAATTTATAATTTCATAAGCAGAGTGGGCCCTGATCCGACGGTCCCTACACGAGCCTTCATGTCTAGGTTTACTCTGTTTGCAAAGGCGTTAGAGTGTTATATCCATGTGTATGTAATGGGATAGGCAATTAGTGCAGACCCAAGATCAAACGGCTTCAACGTGAGCAATCTGATCTGAACCTATTCTGTTTTCAAAGGTGTTTTCATCATTATGAGGTAGATCTAAAGCGTTTTAAACAAATAAGCATATTTTATGCTCACATATAACTATGAAAACGTTCTTATTATTTTGTTACTTTGTGAAGATTAAACCTTTGTATGCCGAAATTTAAAAGTGGAACGGCCCATTATTGTTTAACTGTATATTCCATTCATTATTACAAGGCTTAAATTTGCTAGATGATTTTTAATTAGGTCTATGAAAATACTAGTGAAGACCCTGATCAACACCCTGATTTTGGAGCTATATTGTCTGTGTTTACATTGCTTTCAAACGTCAGTACTTTTGTTCCTCGCATTCAAAGATTAAAAAAAATACTAACTATATAATTGTTATGAATGCATGAAAAAAATTGTCTTAGTTGAAGACTTTATTATTTACCCAGCCTAAATATACGATCAAAGCTGCCAGATGGTCAGTAAATCCCCTAGCTATTTTCTCAGCAGGGGACAATAGTCTTGACAGTGATCACACCACTGCTTTCTTATCAATAAAATTACGAATTATTACGTAACAGAAATACCAAATAATGTGCCCAATTATCTAAAAGTATGATTTGTTAGCTTCTCCAAAAATACAAGAAAACTATGTTTTGATTAATTGTAGATCTATGGCTCAGCACAAAGTTAAATCCAAACGTTTTAAACCAATTTAAAATTTAGATTAATATAAATTCTAGTTTTAAAGATAGTTTAGATCTAGATCTATTCTAAAATACTTCTACTATATCTACTACGGTACTGTACGTACAGTAGCAAAAAAGACATTTTACAGCACATAGATGAACGCAATGAGACTGTAGAACTATATTTTAATATAGATCTAGATCTAGCTAGATATTATGGAAATGAAACGAGAATTAAAATTTTAAATTTAAAATACTGTTGATCTTAATTTTACATATCAGGAGTGCCAACAGGTAAATGGGAATGTCTCACATTTCAAAGAAAGGCCATATCAAGGATTACCCCCCTTTCGTCCATGATTACTCCCCTTTCATCCGGGCTCTTAAACGTTTAGGAAACGCGTTAAGATACGCGTAAACAAACGGTTAGAAACCCGTTTAACGAAACGGCTAAGAAACGGCTAAGAAACGGGTAGGTAACGCGTAAGAAACGCGTTAAGTGGGTAGGAATAGCGCATTTACCACTGTAGTTGGTTTGTCCCAACTTTAACGTTGGCGATAATTTTGTCGCCATTGCACACAGATTCTTCAAAGTTGGCATGCGTGTACAATTTATGAAGGCAAATTGTGTCGCCATTGCACAAACATACTTCAAAGTTGGCATGCATGTGCAACTTATGAAGGCAAACATGCTTAATTACAAAATGTAAGTATGCGTAATTATGTTTTATGAAATGCAAGCATACACGTACTCACAAATATACATAAAGTGTAATCAGTCGGCATTATAACATTATCTTATTATCGTTTGTCTAGAAGAGAAAAATTGTAACAGGCGAAATAAAAAAAAAAATATCAATTATTATTAATATAATTGTTTATGTTGATGTTCTTTTGTCAAATGTGTTTTGTTCTGAAGAGAACTTGGAAGATGTATTTGAATGGTGTGCTACTGGCAGATATTGTCTCCAGTCATCAGGCATTACTGTCTGATGATACCTTACTTGAAGGATGGTTTTGAATTGCACGAAACTAGTAGACATTGTCTCGAGTCACCAGTTATTACTGTCACAACGACCGTTGCTCTATAACCGATCGTAAAACCGATTTCAGTGACACCCTCGCATTTGAAGTTAGATTACGTGGAAGAGTTCATGAAATAGCTCCATGTTTATGAATGTAAGCATACACGGGAGAGTCAGGAAGCAAAGAGGCAAAGCAGTCACATATTCGGAAGACTATTAAGTTATTACGTCTTAAGCCAATGTGCAAAATAAAATGTTTACTCACATTTAGATCTGGTGCTAATATGAGTACTTCTGCCTCGGCCAAACATTTGCGAAAATATTAACCCTTTCGCTGCCAATGCCAGATCTGTGATTACTTATGCAAACAATTTGGATCCAGATGAGACGCCGTCAGGATCCAAACTGTTTGTTACTGTTACTATGTTTTTTTAAACTAAAATGAAGAAAATCAAAAGAATGAACATTTGCAGCAGACGACAAAGTTAGCAGACGACAGAGTTTGTCAGCGAAAGGGTTAACGATCAAAATGCTTGGATTCCACTGAGACGCCGAGTTATCTAGATCTGGGTCTAAGCTGTTTGCAAATGCGAGTCTCGTCGTGAGTAGCGGGATAAAGGATGGAGTTTTATGCGCCTGCGATATTTTATGTTTTAGGCGACGGGGCATTAAGTTTTATCCTTTTCAGTAGGTACGTTCGTCCGTACGTCCGTACTGTAAAATGTCACAGATTTATTGATTTGTGTATGCCGGAATGATTTGACATTTGGTCTGAAGCATAAGCATAGTGAGTTGTACCGTGTCTCCCCTTTTCAGGTTTGTTGTCACATGGATACATGTTCTTTCATTTTATGTTTGAATCGTATTCGGTGTATAAATGCTTACATGTAACCCTTCTCTTGCTGAATTTTAAAATACATTTTTCCCTCTTTACCCATGTCCTGTTGTATAATTACATATATCTCCACTGTGTACAAGTGTTTTGCTGTGCAATGACTTCTGCGGAGTGCACTGGTTGCACAATCAACTTGTAAATAGTGCAGACCCTGATGAGACAGCTCTTGCAGGAGCTGTCTCATCTGGGTCTTCACTATTTGCAGGTAGGTATATTGACGTGAACAGCAGGCGAAGGGTTAAACGTCATGATCATCATAATAACAGAGTCCTTTCTAAAACGACCGATCGGTAAATGAACACGTGTCTCTTTAAACCGGGTGCCTTTACTCAATGAATACCCTTTGCTATGCTTTTGCAAACAAAGCAGACCCAGATTTGACGGCTCCTATCTGATCAGGATCTGCTCTGTTTGCTTATGATACTATATAGATTATGATTCTACAGTGTCTAACATGTTAGAAATTCCTGTGTCCATTTGCCATTATAACAATGCGATTAATATTCATGACACCGTTATTTTACGTGTACAGTTGAACTTCGATATCTCGAACTCGGATAACTCGACTTTGGATAACTCGAACAAAACGTTTAGTCCTTTCAAAACTTACAATACAGAATTGATAAACTAAAATGTATCTCTACAGATATTTAGAAACACCTATAACAGCTTAATTACAGGTATAAAGTAATGCTGAAAGCTCCTACAGGAACTTTCAGCATTACTTTAGGTCTGTATTAAGCAATGGTCTTGAGAAATTGTTCAGATTAGAAATCGGATGACTCGAACTTCTGTTATCTCGAACTAATTTGTATAGTCCCTTGAAGTTCGAGTTATCGAAGTTCAACTGTATATTCTTGGAGACTACAGGACGATAGTAATACAGAAATGTAATATAGGGACTTTATGCATAATTTGCATTAAGCTACGATCTTCCTCCACGACCAAGAATTAGGCATATTTAACTTGGTTACAACCAAGTGGTTTACAGTATCAGAAAATGAAACTTCGATTATTCGAACACTAAAATACGTATTATTATCGATCTTTAAGACAGGTGGCAGCTTAATGCATTAAGCAACCACCTGCCTAAAAGGGTATAAATTCTTTTATACCGAAAATTCGAATAATCGAGGTTTTACTGTAATTATACTGTAAAACCCTTCTAATACGATCACCTAAAAGAGGTATAATTCTGGGTGGTAGAGGAAGGTGGTAGCTTAATGCAGGAAAAAAGTGATGCTGAAAGCTTGTAGAGGAGATTTCCGCATTACTTTTATCTTGCATTAAGCAACCACCTGCTTATAAAGACACCCATAGTTAGTATGTCTCCCCCATATCAATCTCCCCAATATTTATATTTGGGAGACATATTGTTTTTATGAGAGTTGTCTATCGGTCCGTCTATCCGTCTGTCCGTCACCCTTTTTTGTCCGGACGATAACTCCTATATGGCTCATGCCATTGGATTATAATAATAATAATAATATAATAATAATAAAGACTTTATTTAACGAGAGTACTCATTTGGTTATGACCAATTTTCCATGAGGCCCTCAAACAGAGAGAAAACATATATACAATTACATATATACAATTTGTAATGCTTTCATAATAATTTTGCATAGGCACCAACCTTGCACTGGTGATAAACAGATCTGAGTGTAATCCATTATGTGCTAAGCACAATGTTTACCACACGCAGTGTAGACCCGGATGAGTGAGTTCCTGTAGGATCCCTCTCATCAGGATCTGCATTGCTTGCAATGGGAAATAGTAATTGAAATTCAAAAATCGTTGGCTCTGTTGCAAAAAGGCTGCATGTGGAATTCAATGATTGAAACTTCATACATGCAAGGAACATAATAAGAGGAAGTGTCATGCACAAGGTCCCCTTGTATATTTGTTTCACACTTTCTTGTCCGGACGATAACTCCTATATGGTTCATGCTATTGGATTGAAACTTCATACCGGGTACATGGCAAGAGCATAATGAGAAAGGTGTCACGTACAAGGGCTATAACTCTGTGTTTAATACTTTTGGAGTTATTGCCCTTTGTTACTTTTTTGTCCGATCAATAAGTCCTGTTCTACTGATGCTATTGGAATAACATTTCATTTATGCAAAGAACATGATGGAAGGAAGTGTCAATATTTTTTTTGGAGTTATAAGTTGTTATCATTTTGTGGTGTGGAAAGCGCATAAAGTATCATTCATGAAGTCCATTACTATGGTAGGAACCTTTTGAGTTATTTCCCTTTACATATTGTTTTTGTTAGAGTTGTTTGTCTGTCTGCCTGCCGCAGATATTGTCCGATCAAGTTATCATGTACAGAAATGTGACAATATGTCGCAGTGTGTATGTGTGGGTACGAAGGTTTGGGGTGGTGAGACATCTGTTTTGTGACAAACACCTCTAGCTAATTAACCCTTTCCCTCATATTGACGACTTTTGACGACTCTGTAAAATTCATTTTGTGAAACCATTTATTTATCACAATGGTTTCAAACTACAAAATTCTGACAATTTCCTTTTCTCTAGTTAATGCTCCTTTTCGGTAGATTTATTCAAAGAGGTTGTATCTAACAATAGCCTATGAGGTAATGGGTTAAGTGGTCGCATTAGAGGTATTCCTATTTGCCTGCACGTTCTTCATATCGTTTAATTTGCTGATATGTTTAATACTTGCCCCCCCCCCCCCCCCTCTTTCTTAATATTAATTAAACAAAACATCGTATCAAAATTTATCGGTGGAGATAACTATTCTAATGACAAGATGTGTAGAACCTGATTAAATGGCTCATGTGGAAGCCATTTGATCTGGGTCTACAGTGTTTGCAAAGGTCGTATATACTCAGTTCCCGCATATTGGTTGTAATGCCTCGTAATTTATCACATGTGGCCTACATAGGCATTCTGCATGTATTTCGTCTATAAAGCTTGTCTTAGTGATTTATGGCAAAACTGAACTGTACGAATATTGTATCTGTCATTCGCAACTGCAGAATTTATTACGTTTTATATAACACAGGGCCAGTATAAATCTCGATAAGATATATAGGATCTGTCACGAGTTGTCATTTAAGAAAAGTTGATATCAAATGGCAACGAGTGTCAGATTCTTTTTATTACATTACTGATTCGGCCAGTTTCGACGAAGTGAAAACAATAGTCTGAAATTCGCTTTAACTTTGCGATGCCGGCTAGATTCTATACTTTATAATAACAAAAATGAATCCATGCTAACGCGGAATTGCTATCGAAAGTTTACTACTGTACAAACAGACGCAGGAAAAATAGGCTGTGTACCAGTCTACACGTGTGCTTTAACCTTTTCGTTGCCAAACTCTGTCGTCTGCTAATTTTGTCGTCTGCTACAAATTTTCGTTCTTTTGATTTTCTTCATTTTTGTTTCAAAAACATAGTAACAGTAACAAACAGTTTGGATCCTGATGAGACGCCGAGTTACTCGGCGTCTCATCAGGATCCAAACTGTTTGCATAGGTAATCACAGCTCTGGCATTGGCAGTGAAAGGGTTAAGATACGGAAATGACGCTTTAAATAATCGCGTGACGATACGTTTTATATCATGTTAAGCTATAAAAACAATAAGTGATAGTTATATTAAACAAGATACAAGCAAAGTTGTGTAATAATCATGTACACGTATCACTAACGCGATGGCCAGTCTGAGTTTACAGGGACAAATAAGACATAGTTTAGCATGGAATAGTGTTCGTATAATTGTGTATAGATGTAATGCAACCTGGAGAACCTTTTGGAAGAAATTGTGGGTTAGTCTTTGTGCGCTTGCAGGGATCTAACTCTTTCGGCGCCAATGTCGCCTGTTGGCACCATTGAAAACAGTGCAGTCCCACTGGGACTCCACTGTTTTCTGTATTATTTCAGCCCAATCATACAGGTTTTAAAAACAAATGTTTTACTAATAGGCCTTTATTATTTAGTTTAGAATTATATTTAATATGAAATTATTATTGCAGACGACATTTTTAAATTTGGCGCCAAAAGAGTTAATCCATATCTCGCTATTGTCGACCATACTCGCAAACAGCTTGTCGTCTCATAGGGATCTAAGCTGTTTGACACTAGGACAACAGCTCCACAAACATTTGAATGAATTGGAAAAAGTCAAAAGGCCACCGGATCCAAATTTGAGCAAATAATATTTATTCACGATGGAGTTTAATGTTATTTGTCTCAAATCAAGCACCATGCATTGTAGTATTGCTTGTCTCCGCGGTTCTGGATTCTATAGTTCATTAATACAGAAGACATGCTTACATACTAATCAAAATAGTTCAGTAGAACCTGTCTGAGGCGGTCATACAAAGAGGTCTAATTATGGGTATGTTAGGCAGGTGGTAGCTCCTATGGGAGCTTTCTGCATTACTTTTGCCCTGTATTAAGCAACCTCCTGTATTTTAAGCCTCCTATTTTTAGTAAATGAATGGCCTCTTAAGACATGTTCTATTGCGCTATAACCTTTCCTGAGAAATAGACATACAATAAAGACTCGATACTTCGAAATTGAGGTAATGAAATATTGGTGCTCTTTTGTGCAGGTTGCTGCTTAATGCAGGATGCACATCATCCAGAAAACTCCTAGAGGAGCTTCCTGCATGACAGTCACCCTGCTTTAAACAGACACCCATCTTAACCCTTCGCTTGCTGTTCACGTCAATATACATGTACCTACCTGTAAATAGTGAAGACCCAGATGAGACAGCTCCTGCAGGAGCTGTCTCATCAGGGTCTGCACTATTTACAAATTGGTTGTGCAACCAGTGCACCCCACAGCAGTGATTGAACTGCGAAATAATTGTAGACAGTGAATATATATGTAATTATACCACAGAGCATGGGTAAAGAAGAAGAAATGCATTTTAGAATTCAGCAAGAGAAAGTTTAAAGAGCGATAATGATACTTGTTTTAGTGTTCAAACTATAGTGGTTTAAGTTATTGGAGATTGTGTCCTGTTAAATGCCCTGTTCTCTGAATTATATGAAGAGAATCCTCTCTGATACACTATTTAGAAGTAGGAACATCGTCTGTGACCATTTTCCGATAACGTTGCACGTTTTCTTCAATGAGCCGACTGTGAAATGGAAATTGTAGAGATGTACAGTAAATTAGCCATGGACACAAATAATACAGTAATCAGTACTTGTAAGACAGTTCCATTTTCTGAAAGGAGACTGGTATTATACCATAGTATAAATAACAAACACAAACACACGTTTCTTGCATACATATTTCCATGTCATTAAGCAATGAAAGCGAGTTTTTTTTAACAACAAAGTACAATAAATTTGGTATGGGTACAAATAATGCTGTAATCATTCTTTAGATATTTTTTTCCAATTTTAAATTTGAGAAAGGGGGCTGACTTTATAACCATAAAAGAAATTAACTAGCACAACCATACGCTTTTCGCATTGTTCATGTCATTAAGCGATCCAAGCAGAAGTTAGGGCAATGCAATTATAGGAACCATTACCATTCGCCTGCCTATCAGTGGAGGATGTAAAACAGCCGAATACAATTATGTTTGAAAATGAGAAAGCGAATTATTGCCTAACGTCCCTCCTAAAATGACACGCAACATACAACGGAAGGACTGACCGTGGTCACAACACAACACGATATATCTGTAGAATTTGTTCCTATGTTTAAACACTTACTGATCGAATAATCATGTTAAAAGAGAGCTATCGTGAATATCAATTAGCGTATGTTTTATAACAAGCTAACATTTGACCATTGCCGAAACTACAATTACAGTAAAACCTCTCTATAACGACTACTAAATTGTGTTAATTATTTGGTATTTAGGGCAGGTGGCTGCTTAAAGCAAGGTGAAAGTAAAACAGAACGCTCCTATAGGAGCGTTCTGTTTTACTTTCATATTGCTTTAAGCAGCCACCTGCCTTTAACAAAAAAATACTTGATCTAAGTTAGTGGTCGTTATAGAGAGGTTTTACTGTGCATTTGATATTATTTCATTAAGGAAAGGGAGCAGACATGTATCCTTGGGTACCTACAAGAGGAGCCGTCTGATCTGGATCTACAGGGCTTGCATGGAGTCAAAGGCTAATCAATTCGCCCAGCCATTTGCATGCTTAAAAGAAACCGTTCAGTCATAATTGTTTTAATGTTGACCAAGACCTTTGTTTATCCATAAAGTTGGCATAGCTGAATAGCCCATAATTGACAGAAACGGGCATTTATCAACATTGCCAACCAACTATAAAGTGTTGTACATGTCTATCGCTTAACAGCTGTTATTATGCACCAACTAAGGAAAACCAATTTGTTCCTTTATACTCTGGGAGCCAGAGGGGTATACCGTGCAACCCCTCTCCCCTCTACTAAAACTTTTTTATGGGTAGCAAACTATTAAAAAAAAGCCTTCTGAATCTGAATCGCGAATGTACACAAGTATAAATCCTTTTCGGCTATGTGCAATTTAACTGTTTCCATGGCAATACCCCAGTTTTCGTAATGATGACCTATACCAGCGAAATCGCCCATATCACTGCCAGTTTTTGTCCTTAACCTATAAAACGTGTACCAATATTGAAGATAAGATAGTGTGCGTTTATTTCTAGCTATTATTTTAAATTACATTATTTGAATACTCGTGAATATTAATGAGAACATCAAGTGCCGTTATAACAGTTACTGTTGTATTTAGAGATTTAGGAATTATTTGGTATAAATATTATCAAATAATTGACATTATGTCACGCACAAGTTCCGTAACTTTGGCATATGTATCGTTTTTGAATGATCTCTCCATTTCTGATCACTGGTAGTAAGCCCGTTCTGTAACGATGTTGTGCTTAACCCATTACCTCATAGGCTATTTTTAGATACAACCTCTTTGAACTAATCTACCGAAAATGAGCATTAAATAGAGAAAAGGAAAATTTTAGAATTTTGTAGTTTGAAACCATTGTGATAAATAGAGCATTTGCTCCTATAGGAGCAAATGCTCAATTTATCACAATGGTTTCACAAAGTGACTTTTACAGAGTCGTCAAAAGTCGTCAATATGAGGGAAAGGGTTAACCCTTCTTCGCCAATGTCTAAGGCATGTCATTGTATATTTTTTCTGCTTGATACTTATTATTGTCTACGAAGTAGTGTTTAATTTAAGTGTATCATTTAAATGATGATGTCGCTTGTTTACCTCTAGCGTTTATTTTAAAGTCATTTCATTTTGGCAGACATCGTCATTCATGTTGTGAAGTTGTCTGGAGGGGGAATTTTATTTACATTTTGACTTTGGTGAAATTGGGATAAGGACGAGGTTGGGTACCCGTAAACCAGGTTTAAGTCCCCCAGTAGCTGGTTTTGGTTACTGACCGTTCCAAGGCGGTACTCCTGCTTTCAGCCTACGGTCAACTTTGTTGTTTAATATGCTTAAATGTTTAATGTTTTTCGTTTTGATATGCGCCCTGTTATGTTTTGTCTTGTGGCTATACCGTTTCTTGTTTGATGGTGTTTGGTGCGGTGTCATTTCGTATGTGGCTCTTCCTGTTTGACTATTTTTCCATAATTATCAAACAGACTACCAATTAAAACCATTTACACGGAATTATTTTGACTTCGTATTGGAACTACGTTTTCATAATTCAAACGCTGTTATCTAACCCATTTCCTGCTACTTGTAACCTATAGTTACCTCGTATAACTGCCAAGTTGAAATATCTTGGCTCAAGATGCGACGCCGAGAAACTCGGCGTCTGATGAGGTTCCAAGCTATTTTGTACTAGGCAAGTCGTTTGATTTTGTCCATAGACAGACAATTTTAATTCTCATCCATATGCTGTTTACTGATAAAGATTCCTTACCTTAACTTTAAGCTATTCCCTCATACTGACATATGTTGTCGCTTCTGTAAATGTCACGTTTTGAAACCATTGTGGTAACTAGAGCATTTGCTACTATGGAGCAAATTTTTCATCCCAATAAGTTCATAACTACATAATTGTAGTTTTTTTCCTTTTTTCTCGTAAATGCTCCTTTTCAATAGATGTATTTAAAGACGTTGGTTCTAAAAATAGCATATGATGGAATGGGTTGAGAATATCTTATTGAAAACATAGCGCAGAGTTCTGTTATAAATTTCAATAGTTTGCCGTAATGGAGTTGATTCTAATTTAGATTTGACACTTAAGTTGATCCTAGTTTTATCAGGATCAAAATAATATACAGTAAAATCTCGACCGGATAATTTTCTGTATAGAAGAATTAAGACCCTTTTAAGCAGGTGGCTGCTTAATGCATGGTGAACGTCATGCAGAAAGCTCCTAGAGGATTTTACTGTATTAAACTGTTCATGCTAAAGTCAACTGAAATTAGATTTAACCTGCATTCTGCCGCGTGTCACAGCGTGTAGGTTTATCATCACTTGTACGGCCTTGCTGTACAAGCGCGCTTTTATGGCGAAGTGGTAGAGTGCATGACTGTGAACCTGGCGACCCGAGTTCGATCCCGGGCCTGAGCGGGTATGTTTCTTTATAAGAACACCCGCGCGATCTGACTGGCATTTACAAACAGTTTGGACGCTGGGTAACTCGGCGCCTCAATCAGGATCCAAGGTTAATAGTTATGTCTCCCCCATTTGTAATGGGGAGACATATTGTTTTTGGTCGAGTTGTCCGTCTGTCCGTCTGTCTGTCCGTCTGTCTGTCACACTCGTGTCCGCTCCATATCTCTCACAAATATGGAAGGATTTCAAAATGCTTTGGCACAAATGTTCAACTCAACAAGACGATGTGCACAGCGTTCGATTTAGACACGTGGGTCAAAGGTCAAGGTCACAATTCAAGGTCAAATGTTTTAGCCACACCCTTCGTTTCCGCTCCATATCTCTTAAACCCTTGGAAGGGATTCAAAATGATGTGACACAAATGTTCTCCATCACAAGGCAATGTGCAGACAGCAGGATTCAGGCACATACTTCAAAGATCAAGGTCACAATTCAAGGTCATGGTCACCATTCAAGGTCAATTGTTCCCACTTTCTTGTCCGGACGATAACTCCTACATTGCTAATGTCATTTGATTGAAACATCATAAATTGACAGAAAATGATGAGAGAAAGTATAAAGTCCATAAATCTAGCTTCAATACTTTTGGAGTTATGGCCCTTTGTTACATTTTTGCCCGATCAATAACTCCTTCTCTACTGATGCTTTATGAATGACATTTCATGTATGGAAAGAGCATGATGGAATGAAGTGTGATGTACAAGTATCACAACTCTGGCTTCAGCAATATTGGAGTTATTGCCTCCCATTTTATGCAGAGTTATGGGACTTTGAAAATGTTTACATGGAAATTTTGTCTGCAAGGTTTCTCCAAAACCTTTTATTGGATATTCATTAAATTTGATAGGATGGATTAGTATCATGCCTAGTTGTGTATATCTTATTCCTGTTCCGGTTTGATGATTTTCTGCATAGTTATTGGACTTTGATGAAATTTTTATATGGTGAATTTTGTCCGCATGGTTTTCCCAAAAATCTTTTATCGGATTTTCATGAAACTTCATAGGATTGATTGATCAGCACCATGTCTAGTTGTGTATAGTTTATTCCTTTTCCGGTTTGATGATTTTCTGCAGAGTTATGGGACTTTGGAAAAAGTTTATCACGGACTGCGGGGAGACATCAGTTTTTGTACAAAAACAGTTCTAGTTTTTCTTAAGATTGAACGAATCATATTTTAGTAAACGTGCAGCATGTTAGAAAGTTTTGAGCAGCCATCGGGTTTCAGGGCTGGATAATGGTAACATGTATTTGTCTATCTGTAGTCTAATGAAAATTCTGAATTAAACATGTCGTTGAACTCTTTCGTTGCCAAAGTATGTATGTCGTCTACAAACTTTGTCGTCTGCTACAATTTCCCATTTTTATTTTCTATCAGTTTTTGACTCAAGAAACAGTCACATTCCGTGCGCAGAGGATTTTTGAGAACAGAGTAAGGATTCGGAGACTGCTCAGTATAAGTCTCAGAGAAATCGACTCATAACAAACTCAACTCAACTCAATTTTTTTTATAACCTCGACTTTCCCGAGTTTGATCTCAGCCTGAGCCCAGAGTTCGTTTCTGAGCACGGAGTTCAAACTCGGGAGTTTTATAACCTTGGGGTATGTGAGCTTGGCTTTGAATACTCGTTCCGTTGTGATGACTGGATCAGGATCTCAGCTGTTTGACACTCGGACATTAATTTTGTAGAAACTTTGAACGAATCGGAGTCAAGTAAAACGTATAGCAGATGGCTGTTTGTAGCAGGTAATTTATTTTCGGCAGGATACTGGTTAGATAATGTTTATTACATGTTGCATGTTATTCAGTGACAACAGAGGTTATACACAGACGATAATATAAGCAACACATTGACTCTATACATACGTGTTATATATTTTTACAAACAAATGAACCAATTAGTACTGTACCCGGGGCCTCCGTGGCCTAGTGGTTATAATTTTCGACTGACAATCGCTTAGCCCCTCCCCCCCCTCCCTCCACCCCGCCTCTCTGTTTCGAATCCCGATCTGGGCATTTGTATTTTTCATGTGAGGAAACCTTCCAGCTGGCTTGCGGTAGGTCGGTGGTTCTACTTGGATGTTCTTCTGTGTACGAAACAATGCAATTTGTTCCGTGCACAGAAGAACCTCTCGAGTCTTTCTCCACCTGTCATTAGTGGACTGTAACACGGTTAAAACGACGTAAACCCCGATAAAAAGAACATCAAAGCCATTTGTGCCGATTGTCTCTTAGACAGGACATGGGCAAACAGTGTAGACCCAGATCAGAGGGCATCTGAAGGACAAATGCACAATTTGCTGAACACTTTTATGCCAATGTTTATACCAGGAAATAGTTTGATTGTTGTGTCCCATCAACTTAATGCAGGCATTAGGCGCTATTTTAGACCCAATATCTTTGACTAATCTACCGAAATGGAGCGTTTAATAGAGAAAATGATTTTTTTTAGAATTGTGTAGTTTTGAAACCATTGAGATAAATAGAGCAAATACCCTATTTGTTGCGATGATTTCAAGTGAATTTTTTTCAGAGGCGTCAAAATGCTTCAACATAAAGGAATAGGATTCTACAACACTATGTACAGTAAATACCTCTCTATAACGGCCACTAAATTATATCAAGTATTTTGTGTTACATGTAAAGACAGGTGACTGCTTAAAACTGCTTAAAGCAAGGTGAAAGTAAAACAGAACGCTCCTACAGGAGCGTTCTGTTTTACTTTCACATTGCTTTAAGCATCCACCTGCCATTAATACCAACTAATTAACACAATTTAGTGGCCGTTATAGTGAGGTTTTACTTATGTTGTTGCTGTGACTGCTGTCAGTTATGACACAACTAAACATTCTAATTCATTGTAGTTAGGCTTGCATTTACAAACAGTCTGGATCCAGATGAAAAGCCGAGTAACTGGTCATCTCGTCGTCTCATCAGGATCCAAGCTGTTTGATACTTGGTCAATAATTTCTCAAATGCTTGAACAAATAGGAAATATTTAATTTTGCACCATAGATCTTCGGAACTGCATTACCGGTGTAAGCATGGTCATTTGCCAAATGTATTCTTAACTCATTGCCTCCAGTTTTAGATTCAACCTTATTGAACAAATCTGCTGAAAAGGAAATTTACTGGAGAAAAGGAAAATCGTAAAACGGTTTAGCCGTGAACCCATTGTGATAAATAGAGCATTGATCCTTTGGAACAAAGCTCTATTTATCACAATGATTTCAAAAAATGTCTTTTACATACGCGTCAAAAGGCGTCAGTATGAGGGAATGGGTTAGACTACATTTCCAAGTGTATTAATTTTAAATGGATGCTACAAGACACTTTCCCAATCGGATGCAATCTCATAAGAAGGCGATATGTTGGAACATTCACCCTTCCGAAAATGACGTAATCATAGTGATTTATCACCACTGTAAGGTCTTGAGATGTGGATGCGAACTTATTTAGATCTCAAAACCTTTAGGCCATTTAAGAACGACACGTTGTAATCTAATCCACGATAAATTACTGTCATAAAATTATGGTATCATTTGAAATTTGTATGTAGTCAGATGTATATTTCCTGTAAAAGATATTACCTCATGAGAATTTATGTAAGGAATAATGAGATCATAAATAGTTATTAGCAGTGTGTGAACATTATATGAATGCATGGCTATTTGGCCATGCCAGAAACTATGTAATAAACCATTTCCCTGCTTTATGTTTATTCCAAATTTAAATACCTACTGAATATTCATGGACAAAATAGTTATAATGAAATATGGAAGGTGGAACACTGTAGCCATTTTAGAAAGTAAAGAAACAAATCTATCAAATTCCATAAGCAAACCAAGTAGACTCTGATCAGACGACTCCTCTATGAGCCGTCTGATCTGGGTCTACTCTGTTTGCAAATGCGTGAAAACACGTTTATATGAGGGAAAGGGTTAAATCTATAATATTTCATAACCAAACCGAACAGAACCATTCTGATTTGTTTCAAGTAGAACCAGTCTTAAGCGGCCATTTGTTTATTGAACATAGGAGTCTTAAAACAGATGGTTGCTTAATGCATGACAAAAGTAATACAGAATGTTCCTATCGGGCCTTTCTGCATTCCTTTTGACCTGCATTAAGCTACAAACGCATATTTATACCTATTTTGATTGACGCTTAACCTTTTACTCCATAAATACGCCTTTCTACGCATTTGCAAACAGAGTAGACCCAGATCAGACGGCTCTTATAAGTGCCCTCTGATCAGGGTCTGTCCTGATTGCTTATGACATTACAATGATATGATTCTACCGTTTCTGTCATGGCTAAAACTTCCTGTGTCTCAGTGATATTATAACAATCAAATGTAATTAATATTCACGATGTCATTATTTAATAAATAAATATTCATGGAGGACAGGGTTAAGACCAGTTCTACTGTATGCTCGTGATATGCTTAGGTTTCAAATAGAATTGAACTTGGATATGTCGAACTTCAAGGGACCATACAAATTTCTTCGAGATAACAGAGAATCGAGTTGTCCGATTTCTAATCTGAACAATTGTTCAAGTTTAACAGTTTAATGATATAGGAGCTTTCTGCATTACTTTCGATCTGCATTAAGCTGCCACAAATGTTTTAACAGCCTCTAGATATACATACTGGTACATTTTAGTGCAGAGTTTGAGGGATCGAATTTTTGTGACACCTGCCGAGAGGCAGTGTGTCACTAAGGGGTCACATTTCCGTCGTCTGTCTGTGTGTCCGTCTGTCTGTCTGTCTTCGTTACTTTCCTTTTTTGGTTGTCCTTTCTAAACTAATCATTATAAAGTTTTCAAATTTCACATTTGTCTTCCTGTCATTGTAGGCCATTGATGTAACTAAGATTCGCCCCTCTATATGAAATACGTTTTGAATTATTCCCATTTGTTCCAATGTTCGCACTCCAGCGGATTGTCAGTTTTTGCGAGTAGGTGACACATGTGTTCCTTCTAACACCCTTGTTAGTTCGAATTATCACGAAGTTCGAATTATCCGAGTTCGAGATATCGAAGTTCAACTGTACGTTAAAGGTCATCACTATCCGGTAAGATGTTAACCATTTCTCCTTTACTGGACGAACATTCATGGCATAGTACAAGAGAGGTTTCTCTATCGAATGTTCATGTAAGAAATAATAGCATCATTATTATTAATTAGATTAATTTTTATAACGGCATATGAACAAGGGACAGTTTTGCCAAATAGGGAATTACAGAAGCTGGTCTATAGTTTACCATAAGCAAACAGAATTGATCCTGATCCTATAGGAGCCGCCCGATATGTGCCTACTCTGATTGTAAACGCGTGAATATGTTTTTGTACGTATGAAGGATTTAGTGTTGTTCAAGAATATTGCCCAAACACCAATCTGATCTGGGTCTACTCTGTTTTCAAAAGTGTAATAAGGCGGGGTTATTATGTAAACAGTCAACGGTATTAACAGTCAAGTTAGAGGCAAAGCGATATAACCATTGCTTTGAACGAACGTTTACATGTATTGTATTAGCCTTTTTCGAGTGAAGCATAAATGTCCTTTCTGGCAAGCGGTTGTGGATTTTTCAAACAGCGAGATCAGCCTAATTTCTAAAGATCAAATGACTGAAAGTATCCCAAGTTCTATCATAAAATGATCGCATGTAACAGTTTCACGATCATCGCTGTATTTTAGAATATTTGATAATTGTTTTACTCAATCCCTCCTAATCTATTTTTAGACTCACCCTATTTCAATAAATCTACCAAAAAGGAGTATTAACTATAGAAAAGGAGATTTTTAGAATTGTGTAGTTTTTGAAACCATTGTGATAAATAGAGCATTTGCTCCTGGTGTCAAAATATGACCTTTTCAGAGGCGCCAAAATGTGTCACTAGGAGGGAATTTGTTAAGTAAGCACGCAAGAATGTGCGCCAATACAGTAGAACGTGTCTAAAGCGGTAATCGAAAAGAGGTCTAATTATGGATCTGTAAGGCAGGTGGTATCTTAATGCAGGTCAAAAATTATGCAGAAAGCTCCTATAGGAGCTTTTTGCATTACTTTTGCCCTGCATTAAGCAACCACATGCTTTTAAAATGTTCAATAAGTGAATGGCCGCTTTTAACATATTTTGCTGTATACGACTTGCAGCTATTGTAAATCCGTGCATACGATAAATTAACAAGACTTGTTCATGATTACTGACGGCAATTGTGCTATGTTTTAATTGACTCTACACAGAGGTAGGTCTAATGCCACAATCATCCTACGTATCCGGGTATTCAGTCACTACCAGCTTGTATAACTGAATAAGTCAGCTTGGCACCATTGTTGCAGCTCGACGAGTTGTCGTAGAAACAAGTAGTGAGCAACTGATGATAAAACAACACCTTCTGGAGCTGTTTGATCTGGCACTGCAATTGTTGCCTAAATTTGTATTTCCATATACTTAGTTTTGATAACATTGTTTCGCATCTGTTCCTATCATCACAGCAGGTGGTTTCTAATATTAGTGCAGCGCCTGGTCAATGTCGTTTGTTAACGGAACAGGAATATATCTGCCTTTCCCATACCTTGTTTCATATTATGTTCTGTAAATATTAAGCTCTAATGTTATTATTGTTTATTCAAATCAACCGTCTTAACTGAAGAGTCAATCAAGCAAACGTGTATACATATATAAGGTAACGTCAAGACACGACGCATTAACGTCGACGTTATTTAATGCCATTTGGTTTGTAAATCTACCTTGTTCATTATATTACTTTTCACGTATAAATTTACACATTGTGCAGATGTTTTCTGATGGCTAAAAGCAAAGTATTTTGCTTTATGCTTAATACAATATTTGTATTTGTATTGTATTGTATTGTATCATATTGTTTTGTATTGTATTGTATTGTATTATAGAACGTGTTACCCGCAAAGATACAACACTAACAAAATAAAACTAAACGATCGGTACTTTCGAGCATATTGCCAATTTGTTCGTATATCTAATTGCAGAAAAAACGTGTGCACGTTGTATGCCCTCCCCCATCCCCTCAGACCTATGATCGGGTGAACTTTTTGTTTGCTCTGTTTGTTTGTTTGTTGGTTGGTTTGTCTGTCACAACTCTAATGTTGGCGATATGTTTGACCATGCATACTTCAAACTCGGTATATGCATGTGCAACTTATGGAGGCAAACATTTTAGTGGCAATTTATTAAGTTAAATGGCATACATCGAGGTCAAAGGTCATATCGGGGTGGGGTGGGGCGGGTTTAGTGTTTCTCAAACAAATGTTGTTTTATTAATATCATTATTACATTGTAGTACATGTAGTACATGTATGTGCATTTTCATTATATTATAACCGTTCTACGAATCGGTCGAAAACTTGGGACACCGTCTTCTAAAAAATGTCCGAAATTGAATTTGAGCCAAATTTATCTATTCTACATTTATAAACCAAACGCGCATTTCTTTTGAAAGTATTATACAGTAAAACCTATTGCAGCGTTCTGTTATACTTTCACCTTGCTTTAAGCAGTCACCTGACTTTAACACAAAATAGTTTATACAATTTAGTGGCCGTTATAGAAATGTTTTACTGTATATGGTTTGCCACGTGAATGTGGAACACGTATGCCCTGTGACTAGTGGACAGTGTATACCCAGGTCCGAGTGCTCCTAGAGGACTGTTTGTTGCCAATATTCCTCTCTCTAAGCATACCATTTCATACTAAATGGACTTTATCGTTTAAAACAAAAACGGCCCATTCCATTTTTAAAAAATTAGCATTCAAAGGGCTATTTAAAACACCGTGAAAGTATTTTTATGCTGCAGAGTACATGTTAGTGACGGCTGGAACGAGCCTTCAGTTTAGGTCCTATATGAACATTTTTGTATATCAGAAATCCCTGTTGAATATTCATGTAATAAATAATGATATCATGAATATTTATTAACTGAATTTTTATAAGGTAAAATTTTCAAATTAAATATTTTGCTTGACAAAAACTGCAGAATCTATATCATGTTTAAGAACTCTCTGATCTTGGTATATCTGTACTGTTTATAAATAACTGATCTTGGTCTACTCTGTATGTAAGGAAATGCATGAAAATGGTTTATATGATAGTTCAGAGAAACTGTTTTAGATGAAACTGTTTTAGATAATTGTTCGACTAATTCTTGCAGCAACTCAATAGAATCGTACTATAGAGATAATAATTAAAGAGTTGCTTCAAAATTAGATGTTTGGTTGATCCGTATGCTTACATTTTATCTACATTGTAAGATATTTTGAGTCTTAATAATAGCATACCATTATACGGTATTCATTTAGACTACATGTGAACTTCGATATCTCGGAACTTCGAGACTTCGAGATAACCAATTAAATTCATCCGATTTCTAATCTTGAAAATTTCTCAAGTTCACAGCTTAATGCAGTCGAATGTTATGCTGAAAGCTCATGCACCTTTCAACATTACTTTCAACCTGCATTTAGCTGTCACGTGTTTTCTGGATATTGGTAATAATACATTTTATTACAATTCTGTATTGTAAATTTTGGAAGGGCCGAACTTTTACTTCGAGTTATTTGACTTCGAGATATTGAAGTTCGACTGTATTGAAATAGCGTAGCCCATTCCCAGACATTGATTCATGCTTCATATACTTTGCTTTGTGGTTAAGTTCTTGCTGTTTGAATATTATCAGAAACAGTTGAAACCTACTGTATTGTCTTAATACTTTCCCAGCCAATGTCGCATGAATGCACCACGATAAATCGTGCAGTCCAAGATCAGACGCCGCCTTTTTAAGGCGGCGTCTGATAATCTCTAGTTATAGATCTGTGGTTTATTCTGTGGTTTATTCCTTTGAATTGTGTAATTCTTTATCTTGTTTCCTTATTCTATCGAATGACTTAATAAATTTGGGTTGCAGACTACAATTAGAAATTTCAAAGAGCTAATTAATTAACCGTTTGTGCCTTTCTACGGCTGGTTGTTATCCATGCTATTTTCAATATACACACAAAGTAGAAAGCTTATTTTGCAAATTGCACACAAAGGAGAAAGCCTATTTGCAAATTGCACACACAATAGAAAGCCTATTTGCAAATTGCACAAAAAAGGAAATAAACAACGACAAAAACACTTGTTGAAGCGAGTCAGTATTAACAAAAGGACACATGTAGTGTATTAGGACATATATTTATATAGCCTGTAATGATGCGTGGTGGACACGCCTTACCACTTTGTACAAAAATGGTGTCTGAACAAAGTCCAATCTGCTGCAATATTAGCGTTCTTCCGATTAGTTTAAGCTTTCTTTTAGAACCTAGTGAAACAATTTAAAATAGTTGATGGATCCTGATTAAATTGTTTGGTTTGTTTAGCGTCTAATCAGTGTTCAGCTGTTTAACAAATGTAAGCCATCTCGCGTTAACCCTTTCCCTCATATAAACGACTTTTCACGCATTTGCAAACAGAGTAGACCCAGATCAGACGGCTCCTTTAGGAGCCGTCTGATCAGGGTCTGCTCTGTTTGTTGATGGAATTTGAAAGATCTGTTTCTTTACTTTCTGAAATGGCTACAATGTTCCACCTTCCATATTTCATCAGAACTCTTTTCCCCATGAATATTCAGTAGGTATTGACATTTGAAATGAACATAGAACAGGGAAAGGGTTAAGCAAGGTGAAACGCTAACAAGCGTTTGACAGAAGAACATTACCATGTATTTATAGGCTATTTTTAGACAACCTCTTTGAACAAATCTGCCGAAACGGAGCATTTACTATAGAAAAGGAAAAGTTTAGAATTGTGTAGTTTTGAAACGACTGATAAATAGAGCATTTGCTCATATGGAGCAATTGCTCTATTAATCACAGTCGTTTTAGAAAGTAGCTTTTACAGTGACATCAAAAGGCGCTAATATTAAGGAATGGGTTGACCTATTAAAGTTATATGATATCATACATAGGACATAGACAAACAGTCTAGACCCATATCAGAGGGCAGCCTTTAGATCGGGATATGCACTGTTTGCTCTATCAATCAAAGGCAGAGCTACAGATAAAGGTACTAAACTCGTCATTTCTCCATCAAACACTATACTGCGACCACTCTTTTTAGAATCGTCTCTTCGAGACGATTCTAAAAACAGTGGTCACGGTATAGTGTTTGGTGGAGAAATAAAGAAGTTATTCATGAAAATGATTTAATTTACACATCTTATCTGAAGCTCTGAAATATATATGTTTTATTGCAGGAGTTCTTCGCGTGAAATATGGACTGGCTCCAATGTACAAAGTGAACGAGTTTACTGTATATATATAGTATGGGAGTTAGAGAGAATAACCTAAAATTCTACTACACCTATCACTGTACAAACGAATGAACCACTGTTTAGAGTAAACCGAAATAGACACATTTCAATATAAGTTTTAAACAGTTCGTCGTGAGCAACATATTTAAGTACTAACCTAGCGTATAGCTAGGATAACTGTATTGTTTATCCCACGTGAGATATCGTTGTCATGGCAACACTGTTGTATTGCCGATTCCGGCTTAGTCATCCACCACATTTGAAGAGAGTCTGTAGCTGGTTCTGGAAGTTCTGGTTGAGAAAAGCGTAGATGACGGGATTGGCGACGTTGTAGATGAAGTACAGGTAGTAGACAATGACATTCATTTTAAGAACTTGAAGAGCCATCATCCAGGCGGGTGTAAAGGCTACAATGTATATGAATGCAACTATGGATAACATCAAAGCTGTTTTGATATTTGCCACACGCAGCTTTTTCAACTTAGCGCGTGAAACGCCTGATGGGCGAACTTGCTTGTCATTATCGGCTTTAACGCTGTCATTACAATGGTCAAGGCCGTTTGACTCAGTAGATACTTTCGTCTCACTTCTTCCCCTGAACTCTTGTTGCTCTACTAATTTGATATTTTCGTCTTGTACACTAAGATTCGGCGATCCTTTAGCATTATTAGATTGCTTCAAGAGCGCGTTCGCCTTCACTGTTTCTGTTTCAACATTGTCCTCGGAGACACCCCTGGTTAAAAATCCACAACACTTGTTGCCTAGATGAAGCATCTTCCGTCGTTGGGCTAACACAGACCGATAAGTTAGCGTGTATAAAACTATGACAAGAACCGCGCATCCCCCGAAGAAACATGAATATACTTTCTGATATGTGATCTGAAAATAGTAATCAAACACTATCGATGATGGCTGACAGATACCAGTGAATACTATATCTCCGGGCTTGGGTCCACTTGTTTCATTTTGTCCCGTCTCGTGTGTGGTGATATACGTCACGTTGTTCCTGTCACTGACACGACAATCTTTCGGAGGCTCCTGATAAACACTGTACGTTCCAATGAGCAGAGAGCAAATAATACCGAGAGTAAAGGCGAATACAGACAACACCACGACGGTAATCTTGGCACGTTTGATGGTCATCGCCTTCTTAAATGGATACACAATGCACAGGTACCTGTCTAAAGCAATAGCCACCATAACAAAGGCTGAGAATGGAATAGTCGTTGTTTTCATGAATTGGTACAGTTTGCAGAGGAAGTCGTACTGCACGTGATATTCCAGAAGTTCTATGATTATCGTGTAGGGCATGGTGAATAGTGACGTCATGAAATCAGTGACAGCCAGCGTCAGAATGAAGATGGTTGAACTTAGCTTCTGTTTCTGACGGGAGAATACGAATATAGCCAGGGCGTTTCCAAGGATTCCACAAATAGAGAACAGTGCCACCATCCCCATGGCAATGTTAATGAGAAGTTTGGGTTCATTGGCATCGGAATCGAACAGAACCTTATTGGCACATTCGGGCTCAATCGTTAAGTTTTGCATCTTTGAGAGTAGTGACGAATGATCTGAAAATATAAACAACCAACATTAAAAGTATTTTACACAATATGCTAAAGTGTATAATAGTTGTGCTAAGCACGCTTTAACCCATTCCTTCATATTGACGACTTTTGACGACTCTGTAGAAGTCACTTTGTGAAACCATTGTGATGAATTGAGCATTTGCTCCTATAGGAGCAAATGCTCTATTTGTCACAATGGTTTCAAACTACAAAATTCTAAAATTTTCCTTTTCTGTAGTTAATGATCCTTTTCGGTAGATTTAATCATAATGGTTGTATCTAAAAATAGCCTATGAGGGAATGGGTTAAACTGCAGTTAACTCATTAACTCATTCTGACGCTTCTATAACAATCAATTTTGAAATCATTGTGATGAATACAGCATTTGCGCCATATGAGTGATTTCTCTATTTATCACAATGGTTTTAAAATTATACACTTCCAAAATTTACCTTTCTCTAGTAAATACTCCTTTTCGGTAGATTTATTCAAATAGATTGGTCTAAAGATAGTCAAGGATGGTGTATTGGTGAAAACCACCACGTTGGTTTTAATTAACTACGTAGTTTCTTCCGTTTTAACAATTCCAATATGTGCGACTCGCAACATTCCTAATTCTTAGGCTTTTTTGTTGACTTGAATTAAGCCTTAACCGAAAGTACGAGTATTTATGCTACAAAGACGAGTTCTAGTTGTACAGGATTTGATTAATCCATCTTCCCATGAATATTCATTTAAACAGTTATTGCTGCAATAACTCATTCCCTCCGAGACTATTTTTAGACCCAACCTGTTTGAAATGATCTACCGAAAAGTAGCATTAACTATGGAAAAAAGAGAATTTTAAAATTGTGTAGTTTTGAAACCATTGTGATAAATAGAGCTCTATTTATCACAATGGTTTCAAAATGTGATTTTTATAGAGACAGCAAAATGCGTCACTAGGAGGGAATGTGTTAATATCTATATGCATGTAGCCTACTGTTTATTTTTACACTTATATAACAACAAGGAAAGTTTGACTGTGAAAGACATTTTAACCTTTAGCCGCTGAGCAAATTACTTTAATTTGCAGAATTTTTCACCTACTTCATTTTCAAAATTAAAGTCATAATCAATTTGTCTACCAAAATGCAATCAGGATGTCAAACAGTTTGGATACTGCTGAGACGCCGAATTAATCGGCGTCTCATCTGGATCCAAACTGTTTGCAAATGTATTCACCCATTCACCCATAGCAGGCTAGAGGCTAAGGTTAAATCTGTGTTACATTTTTGTAACTCATAAACAAACAGAGCAGACCCTCATGGATTTCTACTGTATTGTCTAATCTGGTATTAATCCTGTTGTAAAGGTACCAAAATTTATCTCTGTGGGAAAGTGGTACATTTACGAAACGAGCGATTTATGAACAGACTATTATTGGTCAATATGTTTCACTCACTATATGGAAAGTCTTTTCATTGCCGAAAAACAACTCACCGTACTTACTGAAATGAGTGATTATATGATTGTCTCTGCACGTGTAATATCCACATGTATACAATGTAGAGAATAGAAGCGCCAAATGCTTTACAATATAAAATAATTTTTCAAAAAGAAATCTACTGGTTTTGATGATCTTGCACCGAGGCTTTGGAAAGTCTTGGCGACCGTTATTTACGCTTTCGTTCATTGCATCAACATTCTAACCATTTATCTGTTGAATATTCACTTAAGAATAATGGCATATTCATGTAAGAATAATAAATGTTTTAACTGATTTTAGCTCCACTTTTTCAAAAAGTGGAGCTATTGTCATGACCCTCTCGTCGGCGTCGGCGTTGGTTAACCTTTTTGTTAAGGTCCTTTTCTCAGAAACCATCAAAGATATTTGGTTCATATTTGGTATGTATGTTTACTATCACAAGGGGAACCCATTTCACAAGGGTAGGTAACTCTAAAATTAATTTTGCCATAGTTATGCCCCTTTTTTCGACTTAGAATTTTCATTGTTGGTTAAGTTTTATGTTCAGGTCCATGTCTAAGAAACTGTCCAAGATATTTGGTTCATCTTTGGTATACATATTAACTATCACAAGGGGAACCCATTTCACAAGGGTAGGTAACCCTACAATTAATTTGGCTGTTGTTATCTCCCCTTTCTGACTTAGACTTCCACTACACTATCCAGCACTAAAGAAAGTGGAGCGCGCTGTCTGCGGACAGCTCTTGTTATAATAGAAACGTTTGGTACTGGTAGAAACTGCAGAGTTATAGTTATTATATTTAGGGAACTGCATTGAAAATGCTGGAGCCCTAGAGGAATCACATTTTCTGTCTGTCCGTTCGTCAAAACTGTTGATGTGACGTGATAGCTCAAACAGTACTTCACACATTGATTTCATATTCAGGACATACTCTTAGTAACATCAGAGGAAGACGCATGCCTAGAGTTATCTGCCCTTGATAACAGGGACCTCTCTGATTGAGTCAGTTTTCTAGTTCCACATACAAACATGACAGACCCTAACCAGACGACTCTTATACGAGCCGTCTGATCTGGGTCTACTCTGCTTGAAAAAAGTGTGTAAAAGCGTATGCATTAAGGAAATGGTTAATCATAAAACAACAATTCACCGCATATATGGACACATAACAAGGCTGGTCCATTGTGCAAGACTGAGATAAAATACTGTTGAACTTCGATAGCTAGAACTCGGATAACTCGAACTTTGGATAAATCGAACTAAACATTCGATCCCTCCAGAATTTACAATAGAAACCCACTGAAATGTATACCTAGAAACATAATTATGCAAACCTTTATGCAATGAATATCTATGTAATAAATAATGGCTCCATCAGTATTAATTAGCTGATTATTATGTCTCCCCTAGTATACTGGGGAGATATTTTGTTTTTCTGCGTCCGTCTGTCTGACCGTCTGTCTGTCTGTCCGTCCGTCTGTTCGATTATGATTTGTCCGCGCGGTTTCTCCAGAACCTTTGATTGTTTTTTCATGAAACTTCACTTCACAGGATTGATCAGCACCAAGCATAGTTTTGCATATTTTATTCCTGTTTTGTTTCGATGATTTTCTGCAGAGAAATTCCAGAGAAAAGTTTGTCTGAATGGTTTCTCCAAAACTTTGATTGGATTTTCATGAAATGTCATAGGAATTATTAGCACCATGTCTAGATGTGCATGTCGTATTCCTGTTCCGGTTCAATAATTTTCTGCAGAGTTATAGGACTTTGATTTTTTACATGGAATGTTTTGTCCGCGCGGTTTCTGCAAAACCTTTGTTCAAATTTTCATGAAACTTCAAAGGATTGATCACAACTATGCTTAGTTGTGCATATCTTATTTCTGTTTCGGTTTGATGATTTTCTTCAAAGTTATTGAACTTTGAAATTTCTACTTTGAAAATATTGTCTGTGCGGTTTCTCCAACCCCTTTATTCACATCTTCATGAAACTTCACAGGATTGATCAACACCATGTCTAGATGTGCATATCTTATTCCTGTTCCGGTTTGATGATTTTCTGCAGAGTTATGGGACTTTGAAATTTTTACATTGCAAGTTTTATCCGCGCGGGGATGGGTTTGGGGGGGGGACATCAGTTTTTGTATCAAAAACAATTCTCGTTTACATGTATAATAGCGAATGAATATAATTATTATGTAGTACATGTATTTTGGCCATTGGGACCCATATTCACTCAGCTGCTTAGGAGCTTTTTAATCTTAAGACAATTTAATGGGAAATGATCCGTCTAAAGCAGTAACAAAACTATTAAGTAAAATTAAAGCCAATGATCCTCAAAATATTTTATTACACACATTATCTTTATTAAGTTTTATTCCTCAATAATTAGTTTAGTTTTTGTGGATTTTATGACAAATAGGAGTATTTAGAAATGAAGGAAAAACCAGGGTTCGTTCTCAAGCTTTTGATTGGTCAGATTTGAGAACGAATTCAGGTTCAACTAAAAGTTTTATAAGCATGGATACTGTTAAATCTTCCCTTAGAAGCGTTATGAATCCATTTAGCCTATAGCACCAAACAGAACAGACCCTGATTAGACAGATTTTACTGGTCTATTCTGTGATAGTATGGAGTAAACAGTTAACCCATTCCCTCCTATATACTGACAATTATTGACGCCTCTGTAAAAGTCTTTTTTTTAAAACCATTGGAGCAAATGCTCTATTTATCACAATTGTTTAAAAACTACACAATTCTAAACAAAACCCTTTTCTAGTAAATGCTCTTTTATTCAAAGAAGTTGGATCTAAAAATAGTCTAGGAGGGAATTGGTAAAAGTTTAATTTCTTCATTCATCCTGCTAAATACATGTATGACATTTTCCGGATGAGATGCCTAGTAGATCAGCGTCTAATCAGGATCTAGACTGCTTAGCAGTAATGTCCTTAACCCAGTGGATTCTTCCATGTTTATATATGTTATTAGTCCATTTTTACCTAAGGGATATCTGGTCTAAATTTTCATTTTTGTTTTGTTTTATATTGAATTTTCTGTTAGTAAACAGTGTAGACTCTGATCAGACGCCGCATCAAGCGGCGTCTGATCAGAGTCTACACTGTTTGCCAACGTCCTATATATGAGGTCGTGGGCGCAAATGGGTTAATATCGAAAACTCTATCTAGCGAATTGAAATGATAAAAAGCAGCCGACGATAGTTTAAGCACAGCATCCTTCTTACTGTTGGACAAAAGTTGAACTTAATCTAAGCTCCCCTCGGAATAATGTGTCAAATATTTACACGTCATTAAGCGGAACCATATTACTTAGATCAGCATGGCATCTTGCCTGGGAAGAGGAACGTTACTCGTACATGTAGGACACCTAAAACCGTTTTAACCTAAGACCATTTGCAAATCAGTGTAGACCTGGGTGAGGATTTCTACAGGAACCCTCTCATCAGGGTCTGCACTGTTTGTCGTGTTACACTTTTCTGTAAACCTTTCCGTTTAACATTCATGTAACAAATAATGACAAAATGATTATTTATTAGCTTTTTTTTTAAATGTAAAGTTTCAAGGGACGGATTTCCTTTTTACAAAAACTGTACACTTAGTTCTGTATCATGAATTAATCAAACAGAGCAGACCCTGATCAGACGGCCCGTACAGGATCCGTTCAAACTGGATTTACTCTGTTTCCAAAGACGAGAACAAGCGTTTGTATGAAGGAAAGAGTTAAATAATATCTGAATATTCACGCTATTTTGAGTTGTTTGAAATTTCATTAAAATAGGGGCTTTACTTACGCTTTGTTTCATGAATATTCATGTAAGAAATAATAATATCATGATTATTTAAACCGATCCCATATGTAAGCGCATTTTGAGGCATCTGCAAACAGAGTAGACCCAGATCGGACGGCTCCTATAGGAGCCGTCCGATCAGGGTCTGCTCTGTTTACTTAAGGTGCAATATACTCGTAGATCTGATTCAACAGCTTCTGCATGAGCCAAAATGTCATGTATTCATATGCCATTATAAAAAATCATCTTATTAATATTCATGACGTCATTATTTCCTACATGAATATTCATCAGGTAAAGGGTTAATACATGTAAATTATTTTTCATAATAAAATATCGGCTCATAATATTTTGACAGAAAGTACAAAATCGGATCTATATTATCCCACAAACGAACAAGCAGATTCTGATCAAATGACTCGTACACGGACCGTCTGATCAGGTTCTGCTCTGTTTGTAAAAACATACAATACGTGTCGATGTTGTGGCCGTTATAGACAGGTAAGAAATAGTAATATATTGTCTACTACAGTCAATATGGTTCAATCTTTATCAATTTCTTTGTTTACGCCTTACAAATTTGATCTGCTTTAGTTGATTAACCCATTCCCTCATATTGAACACGTTTGACGACTCTGTAAAAGTCACTTTGTGAAACCATTGTGATAAATATAGCATTTGTTCCTATAGGAGCAAATGCTTTATTTATCACAATGGATTCAAACTACAACATTCTAAAAGAATTCCTTTTCTCTAGTTAATGTTCCTTTTCGGTAAATTTGTTTAAAGAGGTAGGATCTAAAAATAGCCTATGAGGGAATGGGTTAATGCAGCACAAAAGTTATGTACTAGCTGTCTACATTAGTTTTGCCTGCACTAAGCAACGACATGCTTTTCATGTATAGGAGCAAATGCTCTATTTATCACAATGGTTTCAAATTTCAAACTACACATTTCTAAACAATTTCCTTTTCTCTAGTTAATGCTCCTTTTCGGTAGGTTTATTCAAAGAGGTTGGCTCTATAAATAGCCTATGAAGGAATTGTTTAGATCTGAGTCTACAGTTTCTGCCAAAGCCAACACCTGTGTTTATATACCATAAAAAACATACAGCAAAAAAACGTGCCGATGTTGTAAAGAGTTAAATGCTATGAATATTAACTTTGTTTTCACAACAATGGCTAAATAAAAAAAGTAAAGCACCTAGTTACGTGTATAAGCTACTTTCAGTCCGAATGACCGCTCAGTCGACTGTACATTTTGAGTCATTGGACTACAATATTGAGCAATGCTACATGTAACATATGTCGCAATCATGCAGCCGCAGTACCGGCGAGTGACCCTCACAAGTACCCATTTCATCCCCTGGGTGGAGAGGAGGTGCGGGTGGGAGACACGGAAAAACGTCTCAGAAAGTTCCGGGAGGGACCGGGATTTGAACCTCGGACCTCCGGACTGATAGTCAAGCGCGTTACCAATAGACCGCCGCACACCACAAAAGATGTGTATCAATTGATGTCCGATGTATATAATTCCTTACCATGCACTTTAGCGCCAAGTAAAACAGAGTTCTATTCTGAAGTCATTTTGTTTCGCAAAACAGGCGACAATACATGTAAGAGCAGGGTACGTCTTTAACCCTTTACTCCATGACAGTTCATGTTAGCAGTACTGAAATCATGCATATCGATTGGCTGTATTTTAAACAATAGCCCGTGGTTACATGCATGTTTAACCAAGGCAGCAAGTGTAGACACATCTCTATTATGTCGTAAGCCAACCGAGCAGTCCTGATAAGACGGCTCCTATAGGAGCCGTCTGATCTGGGTCTACTCTGTTTGCAAATGCGTGAAAAGGCGTTTATATGAAGGAAAGGGTTAAGGGGTATAACATGATTGATATTTTGTAATCAACTTACCCTACAATAATGTTTTCATTGATGGGCATTTTACTGTTACTTTTAGATAGCTCATACACGCATTGATCTGATAATTTAATATCAAACAATCATTAGCTACCATGCTATGATATTGCATTTCGCCCTAATGCACTTACGAAATCACACACTCTCATATTACACTGGCCCATTAATTGTTCCTTGGCTATATATGGAAATAGTAATTGCGTTTTTAATGAATTAGAATTATGTTTTACAGCGTATGCCGAAGAAAGAGGGGTTTATACGCCACATAGAGAGGCCCGATAATACTGAAACAGAACATTTAATCAAATAAAGCTGTGTATAGAGCATACATGTACTATGGTGAAGCATTTTGTTTGTTTTAAAATGGAGTTGAGTGGTTAGAGGGTTTTGTTTTTGAATATTACACATACTAATATACTGTGTACTGAAGATGGGTGTGGATATGTAAGCATGGTACATGTATGTGTATGCGTGCGTGCGCACATTCATGTGTTAAATTGCACATTTTAACATGTCATAAAGTAATTTGATAAATGTTACAAATATACACGATTTACACTCTCGTGTCAATTGATAAAATTTACTATTTATATTACGAAATACGTAGACAGATAAAGTTTGAGTCTAGTTTGTGAAATAAATACATCCCGCTAATGCGATCACCTAAAAGAGGTATAATTATGAGTGCTAGATGCAGCTAGTAGTAAAATGCAGGACAAAAGTAATGCAGAAAGCTCCTAGAGGAGCTTTCGGAATTACTTTTGTCCTGCATTAAGCAACCACCTGCTTATAAAGACACTCATGTTTATTCATTAAGTGGTCGTATTAGAGGGGTTCTACTGTACATTCTCAATGAATATTTTGTTTCAAATGTCCTTAATGTTTCGTCGGGAGATTAAGATGCGTGTTTTTTGGTAACATGAAATTGTACGTGTCATTCTGAAGACAGGACATTCATTTAATGTGATATTTACCATGATATGCATGTTCAAGATCAAAGGCTGACATATCAGACATATGTCCCTTCCTATATTAAACATACGAGGAGCATTTCAGTTGTACATATGTAGCAACAAAAATGGGTTTCGTAACCTCTTTCTCTATTCCACATCTCTCTCACTCTCTGTTTCTTTCTATCTCTTTCTCTAGTCTGTCTCTTTTTGTTGTACATGTATCTCTCTATTTCTCATTTCACCTCTCTATACAAATGTATCCCCACAACACTCTTCCCATTCCCCCACTCTCTCTTTCTAGTCAGTCTCTTTCTAGTGTCTCTTTCCCCCTCTCTATCCTTCCCACTTTCAATCAAGGCTCCCCTCTCTCTCATTTCAGTCTCTTTCTAGTATCTCCTGCAGGAGCTGTCTCATTTGGGTCTTCACTATTTACAGGTAGGTATATTGACGTGAATAGCAAGCGAAGGGTTAATTTACATATTCATGTGTATCGTTTGTATCTGAGTCAGTTCCTTTTTATCATTGTTTCAAATTAGAGCGTCAGACTCAATAGACGTGTCGGGCAAGACATTTTGTTGTACAGAAATTTAGACATACAGTTGAACTTCGATATCTCGAATTCTGATAACTCGAACTTCGGGATAACTCGAACTAAATGTTCGGTCAGTACATCAGTACATTGTAAAAACCAAACGGTTCATGTCTTAATACAATTATTATGTCAGGAACGCCATGTATAAATATATAAGTAGATCTGCATCTACTCAGTTGGACACGGTAATTTAATACTAGCACGACATGTTCTATATCCGCCACGGACTTTCGCTTCTCTTTGACTCGTTCTAATCATTTTATACTGTACCTCTCACTTTCACGTCTCTTTTCTTTCTCAATTCAACAGGTTGATATTTCAAGCATCCATTCATTTTGAGAAGTTTGTAGTTTTCATGTATTACTAATGTTTACCATTTGTTGTGATGAGCAACTGCTTTTGTACTGTACTATATACTAAGGAGCGGAATTTAATAAGCTAATAGCTTCCATTCCAATCCTAATTAGAGTTGTGTATATTTATGCATGTTGTAAATTACAAAAAATAAAATATGTTTAAACCAAATGTTCGGTCCTTCTAAATGGAAAAGTAGTAAAGTCAAGCAGGCAAAGCCACATGCAAGACGCAACCACCACCAAAACACCGATAGACAGCATGACACACACACACACACACACACACAACCACACACCCAAACGCACACGCACACACACGAAATGAACACAGAAAACACCAAAAGACTCACAAGAAACAGGGACAAACGTTCCACAACATGAACAAACCGCAAGCACAAAGACGCAAGGCAAACAAAAGGAAGGGTGACAAAGAGAGTACCGCCTTGGCACGGTCAGCAGCAAAAACACCACTGGGGGTTTAAACCGGTTTACGGACGTCCTAACCTCACACTTCTCTCAAAGTCACCCTAGCTTTACAAATATTGTAAATAAAGGTATCCCCGCTGGACTTACCCACAACATAGACGACGGTGAACACAGGACAACATGTAAAACATAGCATAATAACTGTGACAATCCGTCAAATATGTACTCAATGACTTTGCTGAAGTCAGAGCACCTGCAGGCAAGCCGTTAAGGGCACGACAGGGAAAAAATAATACATGAGTCTGGTAAGCTCCTCCTGTATCCAAGTTTAAGAGTATACCATCATAGAGTACTACCCTCGGCCTGTCATCGCGCAAGCAAAGAGGGAAGCGTAGCTACCGACTGTAAAAGGGTCGATAACCAAACATGCAGTGTGTTGCAATATAATAGGATCATAACCTTTCTTTTTAAATTTTTTAATGCGTTTTATAAACAAATCATGAAAATGGATATGACCCCGAATTTTCCTAAGTTTGTAGATAACATCCCCATAAAATTCTGGTTGAGAAATGCCTTGTCGCAGTAACGTCCGTAGATTGCAATTATATTTACTAATGAGAGGTAAATTTCGATAATAAAATTTAGAAAAGGTTTTCCGAAGTTTGTGATATCTGTAACCTTGCTTAAGAAGTTTATCAGTTATAACTAAATTACGTCTGTTAAAATCTTCAAGCAAAGAACAGGCTCGGGCAAACCTAATAAGTTGAGAAATATAAACACCATAAGATGTAGAACGTGGCACATCCCCATCTAGAAAAGGATAATTAACAATTTTAAAATTAAAATCTTCTCTTTTATCGTATACTTTGGACGAAACTTTATCATTTGTAATTGAAAGATTCAAATCTAAAAATGAAGCATTAATGTCAGATTGATTAGCTTTGTTTAAAGACAGTTCTTTTGGGTAGATTGAAGAAACCATAGTATCAAAATAAGGATTATCTAAATTCAAAATATCGTCTAAATACCTTGAAGTTTTATTAAAAGCATTACAATACAGAATTGTTTACAATACAGAATTGTTCTAAAATATATCACTACTAATACCCAGGAACACCTGTGACAGCTGAATGCAGACCAAAAGACTCCTGTATGAGCTTTCAGCATTAATTTAGACCTGCATTAAGCTGTCAACTTTAGTTATTGGTCAGATTACAAATCGGATGACTCGAACCTCTGTTACCTCGAACTAATTTGTATGATCCCTTGAAGTGCAACTGTACTTAAGATATCATTTGCCGCACTTTGGCGACAAGGTGTCGTATATATCGATATTTCGCTGTAATGTGATCACTACAATCTCACATGAGCATCAGTTTGGTCAAAACTGTTAATGAAAAAATGACAACCGCCAAGGTTCGTGTCATGTGACTGATACACTCAAGAATAAATAAACACCTGTTTAACCCTTTATTTCATGAATATTGATGACATCATTGATGTGAAATAGCTTCATTTTATAGAGATATATGAAAAATGGAATGTTTGGTGTTGAAAAAACTGTAAAATCAGGCCCCGAGGTTATAAAGCGTTTTGCTTGCGTCTGAGATCATTCTCAAGCATCTGAATGGTCAGATTCTGATCTCAGACTCAGACTCAGAAGTTTTATAACATTGGACCCTGATCTATGTCATGCCATAACCAAATAGAGCTGACCTTGATCAGACGGCTCCTACATAAACCGTCTGAAATAGGTCTACTCTGTTAGCAAATATGTTAAAATACATATTAATGGAGAAAAAGGTTACAAACAGAAAACAGCGAGTGCGTTGATTTTTAAAGAATAATATCTGCTCAAATTTGGACCTGATGACTACTTCCGATTTGATACGGCATTTTAGAAACCATTGACCGAATGTCAAACACCTTGGATGGTCATGAGACGCCGAGACACTCGGCATTCCTGGCATACTCGGCATTCCCGGCATACTCGGCATTCCCGGCACACTCGGCATCTCATCATCATCCAAACTGTGTGCGAAATGCGAGTCATATTGCGATTGTGTTTAGATCGCCTATTTCTTTCTACCGAGTTCAACAATGATACATGTATGTTGGATAGCTGAGCATAAATAAATACACATAAATAGACATACACGGGTATCGGATATGATTTAATCAAATGATACTGAACAAATACTGTGATAGATTAGTCAGAAAACAGCGAGTGTGTTAATTCTTAATCCGTTAAAAAGAATAATATCTACTCAAATTTGGACTTGATGACTACTTCCGATTTGATACGGCATTTTAGAACCGGCCGACGTGGTCGTGTGGCTAATGCGCCCGACACGGGCTCGATCCCCCGCCGGACCAAGTCCTTCGGACGAGACTATAAACCGAGGTCCGATGTATCAGTGCTTTACACTGGGCATCTAAAAGAACCAGAGAAACTCAGTCGATAATAAGAGTAGGTCATTGCGCCCGGGTTTCTCTGTATCCTCTCCCCTCTCTCTGGGGCGTTCAATTAGCCCATAGTGAGCAGAAACGGACGTTAATCAACACAAACAAACGGCATTTTAGCAACCATTGACCGAATGTCAAACAGCTTGGATGATGATGACGCCGAGATACTCGGCATTTCCGGCATACTCGATATCTCATCATCATCCAAACTGTGTGCGAAATGCGAGTCATATTGCGAATAGCGGGATATATGTTTAGATCGCCTATCTCTTTCTACCGAGTTCAACAATGATATGTTTGATAGCTGAGCATAAATAAATACACATTAATAGACACGTCTGATATGATTTAATCAAATGATACTGAACAAATACTGTGATAGATTAGTCAGATTACAGGTTCATTAGAATTAATCCAAAGATGACACCATTTATTTAATCATAAATTGGTCATGAGACCTGGTAATACTGACTTATGTTGCATTTAGCTCATAGCTTATCAACATTGAATCAATGTCTACCAATTTGTTACAATTATTGGTTTGAAGCTTTAGAAACGACATTGATTTAGAAATGTATCTATTTCACATGCGTAATCATGATAAACATAAACAAGCTGTTTCGAACACTGATTAAAAAACCAACACAGTTTCTTAAACTTTGATTCGTTACCATACTGTGAACAAATCACATATGCTCAAAATTTGATCAGGTGCATTTATTGACTTCTTCAGATTCGATATAACATGTTAGTAACAATCGACCGATTTGCAAACAGCTTGGATCCTGATGAGGCGCCGAGTTACTCGGCGTCTCATCTGGATCCAAGCTCTTGCAAATGAGAGTCCTATCACAGATAACGTAATGAGGACAACCAGTCTATGTTACGTCGTAAAACGATATCAGCTGATTCTGTGGACCAATACAAATTTGACACAGTTGACTCGTTCAAACTCTTGAGAAATTATTGACCAAGTGTCATTGTGACCAAGACTTTGAACTCTTCGTCCTCTCATCTAGATCCAAACTGTTTGCTATTAAGTCTGATCGCTGCTGTCAGTATAAAGGCTGCATGTTCGTATTAATCCCAAATTACGCCAAGATCGCTGAATAGGATAAAGACTATTAAATGCAAGGCAAAGAGATGCAATCTTTTCCTATCCGCCGAGTGAATTAGCGTCATCCAGGGAAAGTCGAATTAAATCTGAGATTGAAATCTTCACAACGGTATCGTAATGGGTTTCATGTTAAAAGGTATATGTTGGAACTATACAGCGTATTGCACTGTATTACATAACATTCTCAATGCTCTGATTTGATTTGCATTGTCGATTGAGATGCACGCGCGGGTCCGAAAGAAACGATATTGACCTGCAAGAGTGATATTGACTCTAGTCATTTTCACGAACGTGTAACTAAAACGGGCTATTTTCACGAACAGAGAATTTTTAGAGAAGGGCATATAATATATGAGGATATCAATTTCTTTGGATTGATATAGAAAATATGTCACGAGAATGTATTGTGGAACGAGTTTTTAACCGGATAACAGCACATTCGAGAAATTGATTATTCGATTTATTATATACTTTTGAATGAATTTTTAGAGAGACAGCAGGGAGTGATGCGAATTATTAACCCTTCGCTTGCTATTCGCGTCAATATACCTACTTGTGAAAAGTGAAGACCCAGGAGCTGTCCCATCAGGGTCCGCACTATTAACAAGTTGATTGTGCAACCAGTGCACTCCACAGCAGTGATTGCACAGCGAAATACTTGTGCACAATGAAGATATATGTAATTATACAACAGAACATGGGTAAAGAAGGAGAAATGTATTTTAAAATTCAGCAAGCGAAGGGTTAATTATTTGTTTACAACGTATTGATGACATTTAAACTCAGAATGAGATCATGTAAGCTCCGCCCCATTGTAACCTTTCGCGCAGTAGTACATACTTGTGCATTGCCGGTTAATTCAAAATCGAGAGGACACCATTTTGTTGTGCTAGTGATTCGTGTTGAAAATTTATCAGAAAATTTCTACTGGATTACGGTGTTTATAACATCCGAATTTTTGTGTTTACACGATAAGTCGTGGATTTTGCATTCCAACTATTATTCTTGGATGGTGTGACATTAATTGGATATGGAGATTAGTGTGAAAATAATATCCACATGTGTTTGGAAATAACCGAGGCGGAAAGGCCTACAGTTGTGTCAAGTTCGATCGAATTTCTGAAGTGATGACAAGGAAAAAAGAGTGATACAATCAGGGAAATTGTGCATTTGAATTTACTTAGAGCTTATATGTACAGAGCTTGTAAAAAAGAAATTTCAAAACATCCCCCGACTTTGGAGGCCAATGCGATATATGGGTGTCTACTCGCTGTCGGAGTCCGAGGACAACAGTAAGATTTTTATATTGTATTGCATTATGTTGAATTCCATCAAATTCTTGTTGTTTTAAAATTTGTTCAACTTCTTCAAATAACAGAGAGTTAAATAGTAAATAATGTAAATAGTTCAATCCAGTTTCAGTGATGTTTGCAGACGACACAACTTGGATAACATTGGAAGCCATCCAAATAGTTCTTAGATTTTAAAATGAAAGACTGGAAAGGGCAAAACACCTGCATCTGTACTATACTTTTGGTCTTGGGTGCATGTTTTAACACAATACTGCATCTTTGACTGGTAAATGTGGCTGTCTGCGTTGCTGAATTCTGCTTGAAACAGAAAGGACAAAAATACTTCCAATAGGAGGAAAGAACAGAAAGTCTAAAGGATATTCACCATGGATAATGGATACCAGTCATGGAAAAGAGGATTTTGAAGGCAGAATGTCATATATTTGTTGGTCTTAGATGCTTGTTATAAAATTTCTTGCATCTTTGACTGGGAAAATGTGATTGTCTGCATAGCTGCAATATTCTTATTGAAAAGACCAAGCAGCGCCAATTATAAGGCTTCATAAAAGGAAAAAGCCAGGACATCACTCAATCAAAGTAAATTGGAGCTTTTATGAGGAGGGAATATCCCACTAGGATTCTGGTAAGCATTCGGTTTATTTTTCTTGTATTGTTTACTATTCTGTGCATGTTGATTGATATATCAATTGGTTGGTTGCTCTTATACGAGGCAAAGGGTTAATGCAGAGTTAACGTCATGCAGAAGGCTCTCAGATGAGCTTTCTGAACTATTTCACCTGTATTAAGCTCTCACCTGTATTAAACACCGTCGTTGTTGGGCCCGAATTAGTATTACGAAGTAGGCTGCTGAAAAGTGACGTGGTGTGTTTGCTTTTCATGAATGAAGTCATTTCAGTAATATAGTCCTGTTAGGTATTGCCATTCAAGTTCCATATAATTGGACCATTTCCCTTATATAAACTTGTTTTCGCGCATTTGCAAACAGAGTGTACCCTGATCATACATAGGAGCCGTCTGATCAGGGTCTGCTCTGTTTGCAAATGGGGTTTGATAGATCTTTTTATTTACTTTCTGAAATGGCTACGTTGTTCCACCTTCCATTTTCCATTATAACTATTATATTCATGAATATTCAATACTGTACGTATTGGAATTTGAAATAAACATAGAACAGGGAAAGTGTTAATCCATTTTTCAGCGTACTTGTGCGGAAATCATGATCACCTCCGAACATGGTTTGGATCCACAATAGTTGCAGAATAACTCGGTGTCTCTCCAAAAATCAAGCTGTTTGGCACTGATAGTTCGATTTGAAAGGAAGAGAAGAAAGCATTTGTATTTATCGTTATTGTATGGCGGGAATTCCTGTCAACTCATAGTACGATATCAACTTCGATATCTCGAATTCGGATAACTCGAATTTTAGGATAATTCGAAATAAACTCTTGGTCCTTCCTAAATTTACAATACAGAATTGTTCTAAAATGTATCATTGCGTATATCTAGAAACACATGTGATAGCTGAATGCATGTCGAATGTAATGCTGAAAGCTCCTACAGGACCTGCAGTAAGCTACATGTATTAACGTATAGAGAAAGTGTTCAGACTAGAAATGGGATGACTTGAACCTCTGTTATCACAAAGTAATGGTAAGGTCCGTTGTTCGAAGTATCGAAGTTTAACTGTATATTTATAATGCCAGTAGCCAGCGTGGTCCCCCCTAAACGATTACAGCTGTACTTAGGTACATGTAAATGGATCCAATTACCATCACTTAGGTACATGTACAATGGATCCAATGACCATCACTTATTCCATTTGTGTGCGTTATACAGTTGAACTCGGATAACTCGAACTTCGATATAACTCGAACAAAAAGTCCAGTCCTTCCAAAGCTAACACTACAGAATTGCTCTGAAATGTATCGCTACATATATCTAGAAACACATGCGACAGCTTAATACAGGTCTAAAGTAATGCTGAAAGCTCCTACAGGAGCTTTCAGCATTACTTCAGACCTGTATTAAGCTGTGATCTTGATATTTTTTTCAGATTAGAAATCGGATGACTCGAACATCTGTTATCTCGAACTAATTTGTACGGTCCCTTGAAGTTCGACTTATCGAAGTTCAACTATAATTACTTTCCCTTTTATAGTAAATTAACCCTTTGCCCGACAGATATTTCCATTACGAAATTGTAAACAGAGTAGACTCAGATTAGACGATCCCTCTAGGAACCGTCTGAGCAGGGTCTGTTATGTTTGTTTAATGAATACATGTAATACAGACCTGATTGTAGTTTCTGCCATGGCCAACAATAAAAACTAACAATCGTTTTTTTCCATTTGTGTATTTCCATTTAAAGTAAACGATTTCGTTATCCCATTATTTGATATGGACGCATTTTAACGTATTTGAAAACAAAGTACAGTAAACCCCCTCTAATGCGACCACCAAAAAATGGGCATAATTCTGGGTGGCAGAGGCAGGTGGTAGCTTAATGCAGGACGAAAGTTATGCAGAAAGCTCCTATAGGAACTTTCTGCATAACGTTCGTCCTGCATTAAGCAACCACCTGCTTTTTAGCTCCACTTTTTCAAAAAGTGGAGCTATTGTCATGACCCTCTCGTCGGCGTCGGCGTCGGCGTTGGTTAACCTTTGTGTTAAGGTCCTTTTCTCAGAAACCATCAAAGATATTTGGTTCATATTTGGTATGTATATTTACTATCACAAGGGGAGCCCATTTCACAAGAGCAGGTAACCCTAAAACTAATTTTGCCATAGTTATGCCCCTTTTTTCGACTTAGAATTTTCATTGTTGGTTAAGTTTTATGTTCAGGTTCATGTCTCAGAAACTGTCAGAGATATTGGGTTCATATTTGGTATACATGTTAACTATTACAAGGGGGACCCATTTCACAAGGGCAGGTAACCCTAAAATTAATTTTGCCATAGTTATGCCCCTTTTTTCGACTTAGAATTTTCATTGTTGATTAAGTTTTATGTTCAGGTCCATGTCTCAGAAACCCTAAAATTAATTTTGATGTTGCTATCTCCCCTTTCTGACTTAGACTTCCACTATACTATCCAGCATTAAAGAAAGTGGAGCGCCAGCGACTGTTTATTAAGTAGTCGCATTAGCGGGGGTTTACTGTATTTGAAAACAAAGTAAAGTAAAATCTCTCTAAACCGGATGTTCACTTTATGTTAGTACATGTATAAATATCGGCCTTGGAAACATTTGGCAGTTTAATGCAGGCTGAACGTCATGCAGAAAGCTCCTCTATGAGTTTTCTGCACGGCTTTCATCCTGCATTAAGCAATCACCTGCCAAAAGGCATCTAAATGCATCACTACTAAAATTCCCGTTTAGAGGGATTTTACTGGTACACACCTGATTGGACGACGGCTGCAAGAGCTGTCTGATCAGGTTCTGCTCTGTTAGCTAATGGACTAATAAAGATCTGATTGTTTAGTATCTACCATGACCAAACCTGGATACAATTACTATTGTTTTCCCCCATTTGTGTACAGAATAATTACTTTCCATTTATAGTAGATTGTTATGTTAAGAGGCAACATAATTGCTACATGTATGCTGTTAAGCCGTGGAAACGATGAAAATACAGAAACCGCTTAATGTATGTTAGGAAACATAAACCGGCAGGTCTGATTTAATTACGCCCGATAACAAAATGCCGTTTAAACAAAAGTACACGAGAAAATGTGTCTATTGTAATATTGCTGCTAGTTCTACTTCCATGGTGCATGCGCTACATGTACAAGCAACATATTTAACCCGTTACTCCATAAATACGCCTTTATACGCCTTTGCAAAGAGAGTAGACCCAGATCCGACGGCTGGTCCTTCTGTTGACTCTTATTCCACGCAGTTTCTAAGTAACGCTAACTGGAGTCCAATGAAACTTGACATGATGCTTTAACATAAAGAGGACATGCGCATCCAACTATAATTTTCCATATACATTGTACAAGCAGACAGTCGGTGAATAGCGCTGTTAATAATTTCACCGATGTTATAAGTAAAGTGGCAGATCCCATGTTTTCTAAAACACATTGTTACAATAAAGCGGTAAGTTTTGAAAATGAATTAGCCATGAAAAACGCCGAAGGAGTATCATGCCGCACTCTGCGAATACAAACAGGCAGATATTCTAGAAATAGAATACCCAGAGAAGAAAGAACATGCTTATGTTGTAACTCACATGATATTGAAGACGAGTATCACTTTGTACATGTATACATATGCCCTTGTTACTCTGATATTAGAAAGAAATATTTGAAGAAAATTATTAATGGTAGACCTTCAGTTTACAAATACATAGGAATTCTACAAAGCAGTGATCGATACATATTGGTAAAACTATCCTTGTTTATAAAAGAAGCCCTAGTGTTAAGAAATTCTATCGTCTCTAATATAACTGTTTGATTTATAAATCACACAGCTATATTTAATTGATAGAATTTAATCAAGATACCTGATGTCACTATTTTCAAATCAAAAAGTCTTGTTCTACATTCCCAAATCACCAGAAATGTCTTTTTCGTATGTGCAATTTCCTCTTTTTACCCCCCCCCCCCCCCAATCACCCCACTTGGTTTACCTGTTTTCCTCCAACAAACACCTTCTACATTACATACTATGTAGTTTATATGTATATATAACTCACGTTGACATTGTTAAAAAATACATGTATAATAGACGATGTACTATGTAAAAGTCTGAATAAAAATATGTTCTGTTATGTTCTTTGCAAAGAGAGTAGACCCAGATCCGACGGCTGGTCCTTCTGTTGACTCTTATTCCACGCAGTTTCTAAGTAAACGCTAATCGGAGTCCAATGAAACTTGGCATGATGCTTTAACATAAAGTGGACATGCGCATCCAACTATAATTTCCCAGTTTATATTTTTCCTTCGAATTGTACACACCTTTTTTCATGTGACAGTCACGTTTATGGGGGATTTAATCACCTTCAGTGATAGGTCTAATTTTTACAGGTCCGTAAAAAAACATATTGACCTCAACATAAGTAAATGGTATACAATAAAAACCCTCTAAACCGGACGTTAAATTTGGTATAAATACCGGTCTTGGAGACAGGTGGAAGCTTCATGCACGAAGCAGCCACCTGCCTAAAAGTATCTAAATTTTTCTCTACTAGAATTCCGGTTTAGAGGGGTTTACTGTAATACACACTAAGTCAAACGACGTATGATGAGTATGAATTTACTGCATGAATATTCGTGTAAGAAATAATGACGTCGTGAATATTTATTATATTCATTGTTATTATAATACATGGGCACATGGTATTTTGCCATGGCAGAAACTGTAGAGTCATATCTATGTTACAACATTCATAAGCAAACAGAGTAGACCCTGATCAGACAACGCAATTGCTATGCTGTTAAGCCGTGGAAGCGATGACAATATACAGAGACCGCTTAATGTATGTTAGGAAACTTAAACCCGCAGGTCTGATTAACAAAATTAAGCCCGATAACAAAATGCCGTTTGAACAAAAGGACACGAGTAAACGTGTCTATTGTAATAGTGCTGCTAGTTCTACATGCAGGGGCGCTATAAGCGATATGTTTAACCCTTTACTACATAAAAACACCTGTATACATGTACGCCTTTGCAAAGAGAGTAGACCTATATCCGACGGCTCCTGATCAGAGCCTACTCTGTTGTGGAATACAACCGATATCATTTTACAGTTTCTGCCATTGCCAAAACGTCCTGTTTCTATGTGCTATAATCTTATTAATATTAATTAATTTATGTCATTTCTTATATGAATATTCATGGTGTAAAGGGTTACTATATACAACGCTGATTTGCATTTGCAAACAGAATGGATCTGCGTCTAATAAGGGTCCTACATGTAACCGTCGGCATATCCGTCGGAATAGTCCCGTTAACCCTGTGCGTGTTTAATATTTTTTGTAAGGAATAATGGCATCATGAATTTGATTGTCATGATTACATATATACACAGGATATCCAATATTTTGGCCCAGGTAGAAACTGTAGAATCAGATCTATATATCATACCATACAGGAACCGTCTGATCTGGGTCTACCCTGTTTGCACATTCATTTAAAGGCGTTTATATGAAGGAAATGTGTAACTAATCGGTGGAGCATAGATCAGATCGTAGTGTGTGGTTATGTCACGTTTTTATACTGGTTGAAAATGATTAAAAAATACCATATATGGTTTTGATACTTCATAAGGGCTCCAGATGACATTTTCAAGAATAACTCCTTTCTTTCTCCACCAAACCCTATACTGTGACCACTCTTTAGAATCGTCTCGAAGAAAGTATAGGGATTGGTGGAGAAATGACGATTTTAGTATTTGGGTATGCACCCTTATTTGTACATCTGCAAAACTTATTGAACACTCTGAGGGAGAATGGATGAATTATGGGGACAAAATAGCGAGAACAACGACAAAATGATCTTACCACATTCATATTTACTGGCTGACGTCATTGTAACACAGTGCGTAATATAATTCTGCTACATGTATATATTTGTATAACATTTTACAGTCTATTTAGCATCAGATTTCTTAAACTTTTCCTTGTGTGAAAATCTAAGCTCGATACTAAAATGCTTAATTGATATCTTTCGCCAGTATTTAAAACCGATAATAAACAAAAAATGTACAAAAACTATACAAAAACCTTCACTAATATTTTGGCAACGAACGCATAGGGAGGGTGTAATAGAATATACATGATTTGCAATTGTATCTCTTTTATTTCCCAACCAGACCCTATGTTGTGACTACTCTATAGAATCGCCTTTTCGAGGGTTTTGTGGAGAAAAAAGATTTTAGTATTTGATAGATCCCTCTGTAAATAAGGCTACAGAGATAATTACGTTATGACGTCTCTAAACTCTTCGCTTGCTATTCACGTCAATATACATACTTGTACCTGTAAATAGTGAAGACCCAGATGAGACAGCTCCTGCATGAGCTGTCTCATCAGGGTCTGCACTATTTACACGTTGATTGTGCAACCAGTGCACTCAACAGCAGTGATTGCACAGCGAAATACTTGTACATGTACACAGTGAAGATATATGTAATTATACAACAGGGCATGGGTAAAGAAGGGGAAATGTATTTTAAAATTCAGCGAGAGAAGGGTTAAACAACAGTAAGTATAATATTTGTTTGCTATGTTGCTACGAAAACAATCATAATTATCTAAAATGATGTAGACACGATGCGATTTCTCCAAATATTTTAGATACAATTCAGTCATGTTCTGGGCCCCAGTTTTACGAACGAGCTTAACTCAGTAAAATGCTCTACTTGTTTTGCATGTACACACTCGTACATTTTCAAAATGCCTAAATATATACACAGTGGTTTGGATCTTTATCCACCCCACACTGTCTTATGTATATATTATGCCTCATATGTCTTATGTTGAAATACTACAATCGATACATTTTGCGAGAAAGAATGTTTCTAAACAAGAAAAGTAGTTGAGCAAATATTCAAAATCTATGGGCGGGCTCAAGTCATATTTTCGTTATTACAGAACCTTTTCCCTGTTCGGCATTCATGTAAGAAATAATGACGTCATGAATATTACTTAACTAATTTTTTAGGAATTTGTTTGCTTTGACAAAACTGTAGAATCAGATCTATTTAATGTCAAAGGCAAACAGAACAGACCCTGATCAGATGGCTCATATAGGAGCCGTCTGATATTGGTCTACTCTGTTTGCAAAGGCGTAAAAATGCGTTTATATAAGGGAAAGGGTTAACTGGGGTTTATTTAACCGAAATCTCGTACAAAATATGACATGAACAAGATATAGGCTGATGTTTGAAATTAACAACATTAAATGTAGTCACATGTAGTAATTCTGCAAATTTAAAATAACAGGTTGAATGGAGCCTTTACTAGAGCTTGTTCGTGAAACCGGTGCCATATCTACCCAACTATTTCAATCTAAATCACTTTGATAAGAGATGTTGGTGTAGTGATCTATTGACCCCTTACCTCATAGGCTATTTTAGACTCATTCACTTTGATTAATTCTACAAAAAGGACTAGAGAAACGGAAAATTCTATAGAATTGTGTAGTTCTGAAACCATTGTGATAAATAGAGCTATCTATCACAATGGTTTCCTAAAGTGAATTTTAAAGAGGCGTCAATATTCACAGCCAAAACTCTTTCTTGATAAGTATGTCATATCTTAAGCGTTATTGTATTGAATACGGGAGTCTTAAAAGCAGACGGTTGCTTAATGCAGGACATACTTTTGATCTGCATTAAGCCCCCACCTGCCTTGCATACCTCTTTTTGATGGTTATTTAAGACATGTTATATGGTATTTATATCAAATATTTTATTTTATCAATATCACGTAGATCAGAGAAGACCATGCACTGATCTACATGTACATGTATCTAAATCACTAAAGATCAGTTCACCAACGCCTATTATCTATCTAAATCACTTAGATCACTTCACCAACACCTCTTACATGTATCTGTCTAAATATCTTTTTCTCCGTTAAACCATATCTTGTTACATGTATAACACATTAGACTCGCCTTTCCAAGACACGATTGACGGATAGTAGAGAACAAATTTGAGCTAGATGTCATAATTAAAAAGGTAATTATAGTCATAATGGGGAAAACACCATTTCGTTATTGATAATTCTGCATTGATGGTCACCAGAAATACATACAAAACGTTAACATCATACAGGGGTCCATATATGATGCGTAAATTAAAACATTTTCAAGAATAACTTCTTTATTTCTCCACCAAACCCTATGTTGTGACCACTCTTTAGAATCGTTTTGAAAGGTGGTCACAACATAGGGTTTGGTGGGAGAAATTATCGTAGTAATGTAAGTACGAACCTGTATGTGCTGCTTTGAATTCATAGAACAGTTTGTATTATCAAACGTAGCATTATTAAATAGTTTGTTGGTTTGTCATCAAACGCAATATTATAGTAGAACAGTTTATTTGTGATCTCAAACGTTTCGCCAAAACAAACAACATTAACCGTGAGAAAACGTTACGTAACGACAAGTATGAAACACTATATACGTGTATAGATACATGCACATGACCAGTACAGAATAAAACATGTGACGTATCGAGAATAACCCTTTCCACACAAGCGGCGAAACTGTAATTACCTATGCAAACAGTTTCATCAGGATCCAAACTGTTCGTCACCTTGACCATATTTTTGCAAAGAAATGAGAGAAAGTTTATTTTAAGAATTGAAACAGTCGACAATTGTTGCAGACGAAAATTTACTTAGCATGCAAAGAGTCAATTAAAAGGTTATTAAATCATATATCGTATACAATAAAGTCTCACTGATACGAGCACTCCAAAAAGTATTATTCTGGAGTTTTAAAACAAGTAGTAGCTTAACGCAGTACAACAGTTACAGTTTTGCAGACCGATGCCATAGGAGCTTTCTGTATTGCTTTTCTCTCTGCATTAACCCTTTCTTTCATATAAACGCCTTTTCGCGCACTTGCAAACAGAGTAGACCAATATCAGACGGCTCTTATAGGAGCCGCATGATCAGAGTCTGTTCTATTTGCTAATGGAATTGGTGGATCGGATCTGTTTCTTTATTTGCAAACATGGCTATTAGGCCCCACCTTCCATATTTCATTATAATTATTTTGTCCATGAATATTCAGTAGGTATTGAACTTTGGAAAAAAACATAGAACAGGGAAAGGATTAACCCTTTCCTCCATGAATACGCCTTTCTACGTCTCTGTAAAAGTTACTTTCTGAAACCACTGTGATAAATAGAGCATCTGCTCCTATAGGAGCAAATGCTCTATTTATCACATTGGTTTCAAACTACACAATTCTAAAATTTTACTTTTCTCTAGTAAATGCTCCTTTTGGGTAGATTCATTAAAAGAGGTTGGATCTAAAATAGCCCATGGATTAAGCAATCGTCTTTTTTACCGACTCCTGTGTCAATGATTTATGTGGTCGTATTAGCGATATTTTACTGTACAAAGTCAACAAATATGTTGTGCAAGTACAGAGGTCCAGGTGTAAATTAAAATATTTATAGTATAACTTCTTCATTTATCCACTAAACCCTATAAACCAACATAGGGTTTGGTGGAGAAATGGCGAGTTTAGTATTTGATTACGCATTGTTACATTGTATCTATAGCACTGAAGTAGCATTTGACATCTACATGTACTAAGCGCCACCTCACTATCAATTATAAACGATAAAGGATCTGTATCTAGCAGGATACACGATGTTTGACCCACGGTCAATAGTCTCATACAGAAACTGCTATCGCAGCAAGAAAAAGAATAATAGGAAATAAAAATAAAACACTTATTACATATAAATACAAGTGATTATTCAGAATATTTTCAGAGAATTGTTATGCTGGTATATGATCACAGAACATTTTGACCATGACAGAATCTTATCTGTATTATCCCATATGCAAACCGAGTAGCTTTTGATTGGTCAGATTTGAGTTCACAAGCTTTTGATTGGTCAGATTTGAGTTCACAAGCTTTTGATTGGTCAGATTTGAGCCTTTGGCTCAAATCTGACCAATCAAAAACTTGAGAACGAAATCAGACTCAACTAAAAGTTTTATAAGCATGGACCCAGAAGGTTCCTACAGGAACCGTCTGATATCATATCGGTATTCTCTGTTTGCCAGTGCGCCAAAGAGCGTCAAGGTCAATACTTAAGATTTGATTTAACAAAAAATATATGAATAAAACGCAAATAACAGTGTCACAACTCTTTGTTTAATAGTCATTAAAGAGAATACATGTAGCCTTAACCTAGCTTATGTACCTACAGTGATGTACATGTATCAGCGTCAGATGTCCATATATGGTGCGTAAATTAAACTATTTTTAATAAACACCCTTATTTCTCCACCAAACTCTATGCTGTGACCACTCTTTAGAATCGTCTCTTCGAGACGATTCTAAAGAGTGGTCACAACATAGGGTTTGGTTAGGAAATGACAATTTAGTATCTGAGTACGTACATTTATCTGTTGCCCTGACTGTATTTTTTTCATAGTTTTCACATTTTATTATTATTCACTCGTAAATGTAAAGCGATCTGATCCAATTTCAGTTATACACGTTTATTAAGAGAAACAAACAAAATGGCCATTCATAAACAGTGCGTGAAAAAAGTTGGTTTGCTAGCGTCATGTTATTACGCTAAATATGTATATACTTATTTTCATAATTTTGAAATGCTGTTCTTTGGTTTAAATAGTGACCGGAAGATGCGTATATGAACAAACACGTATAAATGGGTATTAAACTATTCAGAAGTTACAACTTCTTTTATTTCACAACCTCATGGCGTCAATATTGCAATGGGTCACACTGTTTTACGTTTAAATTATTTATGTTTTAGACAGAATCTTGCATTCGAGTACTCGATTTACTTAGATTTATTAAGTTTATCTTTTGTCTTTTGAAAAACAATAAGAAAATCTAAACAAAACTCGTTTTTTATAGTTTCTCTTAAAACCTCATGTAATCAATCTATGTAAAACGTAAACACTTGTGTTAGAGACATACATGTACTTAACGCTTAAATAACACTTTCCTCCATAAATACGCCTTTCTACGCCTCTATAAATGTCACTTTTTGAAACCATTGTGATAAATAGAGCATTTGTTCCATAGGAGCAAATGCTCTATTTATCACTGTGGTTTCATAACTCCACAATTCTAAAGTTTTCCTTTTCTCTAGTAATTGCTCCCTTTTTGTTAGTTTTATTAAAAATGGTTGGATCTAGAAATAGCCTATGAGGTAATGGGTTAACTCTATACCTACTAATCACGGCCAGGGTACCATTTGGAATCAACTTGGATTCAGATGAGACGCCGAGTAACTCGGCACCTCGGCAGGTTCCAAGCTGTTTGACACGTGGCAAATAGTTTATCAAAAGCTTGTTCTATGACACTTTGTCTAATATTTCTCAAAACCGGAATGGAAACGGACGTAGTGAAATATTGAAGATATCCTAATTTGAGAAGATATTATATAATATTTCAAGGGTTAAACACATAAATTATTCGTAACTCCAGTCACGCAACAACAAACAATATTTATTTTCCATTTATGACATTAAAACATTTTTTCTTACCGTTTTGCCTTACAACTAAAGTTTTTGCATAATCCAGATTTTTATCCATCGTTTTGCCTTTCTTTATCACATCCAGTGACACATGTTGCATTATACATAACTCCGCTCTCCAATTACCAATGTCTCAAGAATTAAAAGCAAACTCCCATACACGTTCAAAAAGATCGCCGTTGCTAGCGACAAGACGATAACCTAGGTGTGTTTATTCCCAAGTCATAGCCGCGTAGATGCCTCCTCGTAAACAGCTAATGTAGGAGGAGATTGTATTGGTAGATTTGTCAACGCTATTAGTATCGGAAAAAGGCAACGGCTCGGCTCATTCAGTGAGAAAAAGCCAACGTAGATGAATTATTGAAATGACCCTATCAGACAAATAGAGCATCTGCGCTGGGCTTGTTTTCAGTACGATCTGTTGGGTAATTGTTTCTGAGCTATTGGATTGAATGTTGTACCGCGTATGTATGTCGGCGTGAGTGCTCTCTGATACACGTACAGTCGGTGTCATAGTATTGCGTCCATCGGTCAGGGCCTAATCGTACTTACGGTTTAACGTAAATAAATGGTATTCCAAATGTATAGAAAATAATTGATTACAGGTTTGCCTGTGATTTTGCCAATATTGATACTCTAGATGCTTCAAATTTACATTTTGGGTTTTAACTACGAGTCTATGAGTGGCCATGAATATCCATGTAAGAAATTATACTGCCATGCATATTAATGAGGTGTGTATTATTTCATACATTTGTGTAAGCACACAGAAGCTGCCTGATATGGGTCTACACTTCTTGCTCAGGTGCTGAAAGGCGTATACATGGAGAAATCAATTAATGGTGTCTAGTTGTATTTAACCCATTATCTCATAGGCTATTTTTAGATAAAACCTCTTTGAATAAATCTACCGAAAAGGAGCATTAACTAGAGAAAAGGAAACGTTTAGAATTTTGTAGTTTGAAACCATTGTGATAAATAGAGCATTTGCTCCTATAGGAGCAAATGCTCTATTTATCACAATGGTTTCACTAAGTGACTTTTACAGAGTCGTCTAAAGTCGTCAATAGGGAAAGGGTTAATGTTTATTAAAGCAGTTATATCAACAGTAAAGACCCGGACAAAGATAGCAAGTAACAAAAATAAACACTCGATCACGTAAGCCACTGAAATAACACAAACAAAAAACTGAGCGAAGAAATCAAATGACAAATCGACCTTGACACGAACTCGTATAAATGAATATACCAATGAACTGTCCCATTGACTCATCAAATATATTTGCTAAACATACAAGTATACAACATACTGACAACCGAAAATAACCTACAAGTAACAAATTAAATGCGATTTAAACATTGGGAAAAATAGTACTATTTTCAATTATCTGCCAAAAGTTTCACTCCATCGGAATAGTACTAGTGTTGTTGGGTACCTTCCAACATTGTCAGCGTCATCAAGACATTTACATACATAATGAACAGATATCGCTGTACAATGTAGCGTCGAATTGGCGACTGCTTTGTTTTATTATGTATCAGTACCTATCGTGTCTTGTAAAACACGGTAAATAGAGGCATAATTCTGGGTCTTAACACAGTCCCTTATATTGGCGCCTTTTTGTCTGTGAAAGTCATTTTTGAAACCATTGTGATAAACAGAGCATTTGCTCCAGATGAGAAAATGCTCTGTTTATCACATTGGTTTCAAAATTACAAAATTCTAAAACAAATAATTTTCGGTAAATTTATTCAAGGGTGTAAAATAAGCGTTTGTGGTGGTGGGTCTTAAAATAGCATATGAGGGAATTGGTTCAAGCAAACACCGGAGTTAACCCTTTACCTGATAGAAGCGGCTTTAAGCGAGTTTAATATATTCCTCCGCTGAAGAAAATAGTTCCAATTTTTACAATAATGAACATATAGCATCATAAATAGTTTCTATATCCTAGTAGGTGGTAGCTTAAAGCAGGCTGAAAGTAAAGCAGAATGAGCCTTAAGGCGCATTCTGCTTTACTTTCAACCTGCTTTAAGTGGTCATATGTCTTCAAAACTAGAAACAGGCTATTGGGTAAAGGGTTAATGCTTTAAACGTATCTAATAATAAATAGTATTCACAAAACGTATTAATCAGCATATTAAAACATTGCTCTTACGACCTTAGATTTGGTGATAAACTGTCAGAATTCATAACTATCTTCACTCGTTGTCAAATATAGCTATGTATATTTTGTATAGAACCTTAACTTGTATTGCAAAATGTTATGTTTTAAGATGCATGTGTGTTTCGTAAATGTAATTTATTAAATATTTGGGCCCAAATAAATTAAGGTAGTAGCTTGATCCAACCTCTATGAATAAAACTACCGAAAAGGAGTATTAACTAGAGAAAAGGAAACTTTTAGAATTTTGTAGTTTGAAACCATTGTGATATAGGAGCAAATGCTCTATTTATCACAATGGTTTCACAGAGACTTTTACAGAATCGTCAATATGAGATATTCTGAATGCAGAATAAAAATGTTCAAAATGCTCCTATTCTGGTCCCTATTCGTTCTATATTTAGCAAGCACATCTGTTTAACCCTTTCCCTCATATAAATGCGTTGTCATGCATTTGCAAGCAGAGTAGACCCAGATCAGACGGCGCCTATACGAGCCGTCTGATCAGAGCCTGCTCTGTTTGTTAATGGAATTTGATAGACATGTTTCTTTACTTTTCTAAAATAGCTACAATAGTTCACCTTTCAGGTTTCATTTTAACTATTCTGTCCATGAATACTAGAGGAATTGAAATTTGGAATAAATATTGAACAGGTAAAAGGGTTAACAACATTCAATAGTCACGTCATATACAGTGAAACCCCGCTAATGCGACCACTTAATAAACAGCCACTGATGTCGTCTAAAGCAGGTGGTTGCTTAATGCAGGACGAAAGTTATGCAGAAAGCTCCTATAGGAGCTTTCTGCATAACTTTCGTCCTGCATTAAGCTACCACCTGCCTCTGCCACACAGAATTATGCCCCTTTTTGGTAGTCACATTAGCGGGGTTTTACTGTATTGTGGTACAAACTAAAGACTCCGAATCTATCAAAATGGCTGTCTATATACAATCATGTTTCAATGGACACGTTTTAGACGTGATAATGAACTTTTTGCATTGTCAGTCATATTTATTTTAGTCAACTCGTTTGGTAAGAGCTACTATTAAATAGACACTCATGGCATATCCTCTATATATCAGCCAAAAATTCACAGTTGAAGCACATCCAATGAAATGTGTTAATGTATTATATTTCATACGACTCATTAGTCTGCCCGACATAATGTAGCTATCCTACAAATTCGGACACCCAGTTTCCATCTCCGTGGTTTTGTAAAGCTATGCAAGTCAAATCGGCACGGTATAACTTTAAATATGACTGACATACAGTGCTCCCTCCCTACAACGGCCCTCTCAATAACGAGTCCCTCCTTACAACAACGCATGTCACTGTTTCCGAAACAACAAGGCTCCAGGCACAACTTTTTTCCATCGTATTTTCTTTATGCCTCCATCAAACCCTATGTTGTGGTCACTCTTTAGAATCGTCACTTTGTGACGATTCTAAAGAGTGGTCACAATATAGGGTTTGATTGAGGCATAACGGTTTTAGTTCTCGAAATACACCTTATCTGGGGATCTGCAAACAAGCTAATTATGTTTGATTTTCCCTCCCTATAACAACTCCCTCTGAACAACACATACAATTTCGTATCCCAAAGGGTGTCGTTGTAGCGAGGGAGCACTGTAGTAGCAAATAGTGTGTATCGTTAACGAACGACTCCTTCAGGAACTGTTTGATCTGGGTCTGCACTATTTGTCCAAGTTCATCTGTCCGAATAATTAGGATAGTTAATTTATATTAAACACCTATCGACCTCCTTACCAGCGTCCATTATGACATCATGGTAAAATAGAACACGGTCCCGTTATACAATTCCATGGAAACTGTACAAATTTATATATGCACGGATCACACAATTGACAGCGGAAAATAATGAACCATCAATCAACTAAACAAGCAGATGATATAAACAAGTCATTCGCTATGTATTGAAGGTGGCGGAAATGATATAGACTTCCATCGATCAGACGAAGGTGATGCTAATGAAAATAGACTGATAGACCAATAGATATATCGGTGCATCCATATCAAATCACATGAAAAGTCACGTGTAAGTTTGTTTCTATTTTTCACGGCCGCGTTGACATTCTGTCCAAACCAAAATAATTACTTTTTAACACTTCTACTCAGATCAGCAGGCTCAAATTTCAACTTGATATTTTTTCACCAAATACAGTGAACATTTGATGAAAAGAGTAATTAGTTTAAACCGTAAACCAAATTGACTAGTCGCTCTACCATTTTCAGAAACATAAAGTTATAAACATGTATTTAGATTTTGTAAGTAGACTCAGCATGTCATCAGTATCAAAACTGGTTTGCACTTGGGCAATAGTTCCCAAATGTTTGAATATATCAGAAATGTATCGACCCCAGATAACAACCCTTCCAATTACCAGAGTAATTCGGCGTCTCATCAGGATCCAATCTGTCAAGACTCGGTCAATAGTTTCACAGAAGCTTGATCGAATCGGGAGTAAAGTCCCCGGCAGTCCTGTGGTAGACGGCGTTTGCCAATTTAATTAGAGTTCTGTTTTGTCTGTGTCAACTGATTATGTCAGCAAATAGTGCCGGTAAAATGAAATGAATCACGCGTTAACATCACGTGTTAATATTCTACATCGAAATCTGATCCGTGGTTCCCTTTTCGTTATCACAAAGATACTTATCAGAAGGGAATACATGCACGACCTCACTATTGTTCCAAAGAGCATACTCATTTCGCGTCTAAGATTATGTTTGATCACATTCTTCTAAAGTACATCAACCAGTAAAGAATATGACTTCATGTCACATAATCAACCAGCATCGTTCATATCCTTTTCAAAATCTAAGAAATGTGTGATTTGTTTGTGATCACATGTACATGTACTTCGCAATCTTCACAGATGAAAGAGCGTAATCACACATTTATCATGTGAGAAGACTATGGGAAGAGCTCTAGATAAGATGCGTAAATTTGACATATCCGTACCCCTCTGTGACCTTTTCAACAGATCCCTATCTGACGGTATTGTACCTACATCATGGAAAGAAGCAAACGTGAGTGTCGTATTTAAAAAAGGAGATCCTACCCAGGCCTGCAATTATCGCCCAATCTCCCTTTTAAGCAACTTGAATACAGCTTTAGAAAGACTGATTTTCAAACATGTTTTCAACTATCTTCGAGATATAAACTTTCTTTCTCAGTTTCTGTCAGTTTTCATACCAGGCGACTCTACTGTCAACCAGCTTACTTTTCTTTACAATGCATTTTGTAGAGCACTTGACGAAGGCAAAGAAATACGCACAGTGTTTTTTGATGTAAGCAAGGCATTCGATAGGGTATGGCATGCTGGTCTCCTATCTAAACTTAAGGCAGCAGGTATATCAAGTGATCTCTTAAATTGGTTTTCGGACTATCTTAGTGACAGACGTCAAAGGGTTGTGATACCGGGTGCCCAGTCTGAGTGGTCTTCGATCAAGGCAGGGGTACCTCAAGGTTCTATATTGGGTCCACTTTTGTTTCTTGTATTTATAAATGATATTGTTTCTGAAATTAACTCGAACATTCGTTTGTTCGCTGATGATACTAGTTTGTACCTCATTGTTGAACATGCTCATACATCGGCAAATATCCTTAATTCTGATATAAGTAAAATAACCACCTGGGCTAAAACCTGGCTAGTATCTTTCAATCCATCTAAAACCGAATCGTTATTAATATCACGTAAAAAGAACAAATCAATGCACCCTCCGTTAATTATGCTGCAAGAACAAATTCTTGAAGTCGAATCACATAGGCATCTGGGTGTTCTCCTTTCAAATAACGGTAGCTGGAATACTCATATCGAATATATTAAATCAAAAGCTTGGAATCGAATTAATATAATGCGTAAACTCAAGTATGTTCTAAATAGGAAATCCCTTGAAATAATATATTTGTCTTTCATAAGACCACTATTGGAGTATGCAGATGTTATTTGGGATAACTGTTCAACTCAAGATAAAACTGACCTTGATAAAATACAACATGAACCTGCTAGAATATCTACAGGGACTACTAAATTAATATCCATTAACGAATTGAATAAAGAAGTAGGATGGGAATCACTTGAAACCAGAAGATCGAAACATAAACTGATTCTGTTTTATAAGATGTTACACAGTGACACACCACCGTACTTATCATCACTTGTTCCGCCACTTGTCGGAAGCGAAACTAATTATAGCTTAAGAAACTCGAATAATATACGGACTATTCAATCACGGACTAAACTGTACCACGATTCCTTTTTACCATCAGTTATTCGACAATGGAACTCTTTACCAGCTGACGTACGTGACTCTGATTCTTTAGGATCCTTTAAAAAAAGCCTTGAATAGAAATTACTTATACTCAGTACCTACCTACTACTATACAGGGACGAGACAAGCTCAAATACTCCACACAAGACTTCGAACAAACTGTAGTTCATTGAGCCTAAGTCTCTTCAATAAAAACATTGTAGAAAGTCCCTTGTGTGAATGTGGTGAGGTAGAGGGTGCTGATCATTTTTTTCTGTCATGTCCAAGATATCATCATCTACGACACGAACTGTTTTCTAAGGTTAACCCAATATGTACTGTCACTACAAAGTTGCTACTCATGGGCGACATATCTTTGACTCTTGGAGACAATGAACAGATTTTTAAAGCTACACAAGATTTTATTATTAGAAGTAGAAGATTTTGATTATGAAGTTCGAAAACCCTACTTAGATAACTCACAGCGTAGATTGCACCCCATCCAAACAACCGTTCCTATATCCTATGTTCCAAAATCCTAGGTTTCTAGTTTCCAATTTTATTTTTTCTGTTTGTTTATTTTTTTATTTTTTTTTCCAAAATCTTCGTGTCCACCTTTTCTTTCTTTATAAAAAAAATATATTTTTTTTCTATTTTGATGTCATGCATAATTCTTGATCATTGTTATATGTTACCAAGCGTAAGAAGCCTGTACTTGATTTACTAGTAAGTAACATACACAACATGATGCAGTTGCTCATTTTAGTACTTACTACTGATTATGATTGACACACTTTACAAATTACACCTGTATATACTACCCGATATAATATTTCGTAGCTTTGATAATATTAGTATTATAGTTACAAACATCAAAACTAGTGCACACTTCGTACGCTGGTATATTATACCCTGTTATGACATATTCATGAGGAGTAGCTACGCCATATCTTTTGTAACATACTGTTTCAAGGAGAGGATCTATATAAGCTGTTAGCTTTCGATCCAATCCTTTTTCTCATATGTTGATGCAATTTCTGAATTGTATGTAACTGAAAGAAATAAAATATGTTTAAACTAAGATGCGTCAATTTAAACATTTTCAACAGTAGCTCCTTTATTTCTCCACCAAACCCTATACTGTGACCACTCTTTAGAATCGTCTCGAAGAGATGATTCTAAAGAGTGGTCACAGTATAGGGTTTGGTGGAGAAATGACGATTTTAGAAATTGGGTACGCATCTTTATCTGTAGGTCTGACTATGGGATTCTATGTACAGAGCTGATCTATGTATGCAATGTTTGTCCGAATTCTAGTAATGTTTCCTGATAAATATTACAGTTGACCCTGCCTTCATTGACCATCCACAACACAGCATAACTTGCATTTACTGACCATACCATGAATATACAAAGGGGTTTATAAGATGTGGTTGCTTAACTCATAGATACGCCTTTCTACGCCTTTGCAAACAGAGTAGACCCAGATCAGACGGCTCCTATAGGCGCCGCCTGATCAGGGTCTGCTCTGTTTGCTTATGGAATAATATAGATTTGATTTTATAGTTTCTACTTTCGCAAAAATATCAAGTGTTTTATATGCCATTAAAAATAATCTAATTAATATTTATGATGTCATCATTTCTTAAATAAATATTCGTGGAGTAAAGGATTAATGCAGGACCAAAGTTATACAGATAACTCATAGGGGAGCTTTCTGCCTACCTTTAGCCCTGTATTGACCCTTACAACGCTGACATTTCAAATGGACTATTCCAAAATTCAAACAGGTCAAGCTTACAGTGAATATTCAGGGATTTTTGTAAAGAAAAGTGTAACATGACAAACAGTGCAGACCCTGATGAGAGGGCTCCTCCAGGAGCCCTCTCATCTGGGTCTACACTGTTTGCAAAGGACATTAGTGACTCGTGTCCCGCACTGTAAGGGTTAAACTTCATTTTTGTACTTTCATCATGACTCTGTTTTGCCCTACATTAAACTACTACATGTACATGCCTTCATATATAAGATATGTCGTCCCTCTATGCACGTCGAAGGTTACGCGGACAACTCCTCTGGGAGCTTTCTGCATTTATTTCGGTCTGCATCAATCAACCATATTCTCTTAACACTTTCCGTGATCAATATTCATGAAAGAAAAAATGAAATCATGAATATTTATTACCTGAACTTATTGTAGTTATGTACATTTGCTGTTTTACTTGTTGTGGTGCTGTTCGGGCGGCTGTTTGTTTTATATGTGGTGTTTCCTGCATGACTCATAGTTGTACTTATATTGTAAAATAACATTTGGCTTTGACAAAAACTAGAATCAAATTTATATCATTTCAAAAGCAAACAGTGTAGATCCTGATCAGACGCCTCCCATATGAGCCGTCTGATCTGGGTCTACTCTATTTAAAAAAGTTTGATAAGGCGTTTATATGAATGAAAGGGTAACATATTCTTGTCTATATTCAGTATGTGGCCGCTATAGAGGCAGTTACCTATGTACTACATGTATAACTGGTACTTTAAACCATACAAAAGTACTCCCGTAGACACACGATGATGATTCTCAATACAACAAATTACACAATCACCCAGGAAGCCACATGAAAACACCGAAATAGAAAACAATCGCATTAGAAGAAACAGTATAAGTCACTGCGTTCACATATCTCAAATTAGGAACGGAAATTGTACGTATTGGGTTGCTTGGTATATGCCAAAAAAGGCGGGAAATTTACAACTTCTATCTCATAGTAATAGAGAAAACTGACGGTACAAATGAACTTGATAGGCTGCAATCGAGCGACAGTACATTAACCCCATTCCTTAATATTGACGCCTTTTGACGCCTCTGTCAAAGTTACTTTTTTGAAACCATTTTGATAAATAGATCGGTTGTTCAAATAGAACAATTACACTATTTATCACAATGGTTTTCATACTACACAATTATATAAAAAATGTCCTTTTTATAATAATTGCTCTTTTTCCGTAGCTTTATTCAAGAGGTTTAAATATAGTCTTTGAGGGAATGGGTTAAAATAACAAACAACGGATGCTGTCTAACTGATGGACTAGTATGGAAATACAAAGTATTATAATGTGCAGTTTTATGAAATGTTATCTTCTTCCTTGAACAAGCACATTAGCAAACATTATACCTAGATCAGACAATTCCTAAAGGCAGATTGGCGTAGTTTGGAACATTTCTAGCAAGACCATAGAGGTTAACCCTTCTCTTGCTGAATTTTAAAATACCTTTCTCCTTCTTTACCCATGCTCTGTTGTATAATTACATATATCTTCACTGTGTACAAGTATTTCGCTGTGCAATCACAGCTGTGAAGTGCTTTGGTTGCACAATCAACATGTAAATACAAATGTAGTACAGACCCTGATGAGACAACTCCTGAAGGAGCTGTCTCATTTGGGTCTTCACTATTTACAGGTAGGTATATTGACGTGAATAGCAAGTTAAGGGTTAACATGTCTCTAGCCACAATGACACATTGCATCCTGGATTCCCACAGATGGAACACAGGCAGATAGTGTCGACCCAGATCAGGGTCCCTCTGAATAGGACCAAGACTTATTGCTAGACCTATGGATGTCAAGGATTGATACCAGTATATACATTGTAAAGTCTTTGTTGGCGATGCCCCCCCCCCCCCCCCACACACACACACACTCTCCTACACAAATCTCCGATATATCAGATGGGTTGGTTCCAAAATCTAGTTTTGTCGAGCTGACTGTAGATATGATGGGACATACCCATTACCTCATATGCTATTTTAGACTCAACCTCTTTGAATAAATCTGCTGGAAACGAGCATTTACTAGAGACAAGGAAATGTTTAGAAGTATGACGTCAAAGGTGTCACTACGAGAGAATCGGTTAAATGGTGAATGAATATTTCACACAATCTGGAAAGTCGAAAAGCCACTAGAGACACAATAATTCGTTCGCATTAGGAGTCCACCGCTTAATAGTACAAATATTCTGAAAATGGGTGATCCTTCAAAAGCAAAAGCAGAAATGCAAAAAGAGAAAATTGCAGACTCGGTTTTATTGAGACTGTTCATGAGTAGTAATTAAAAGTGCAACACTATTCATGCCCCTTAGCACCGGCTTAAGCAGTATTCAACTTTTATGGTGCTGGCATTCTTTGCGTATTCTAGGCATCTTGTAAAACGAAATGATTGAAATACACGTGCTAATTTGACAAGTTGATGCAAATGTACAAATTCATGCGATAGACATGTGAAACACGTAAATTGCCTCAGACGCTAAACAGTATCTTGGGCTTTGATAATTTTAATTAAGCACGGTATCAAGTATTGATCAAGTGGAAAACATATTCAGAAATATCGTTTTGCGTTATTTGTGGTTTAGCGAGGTTCATTGTTATGTTGCTCAACTCTTTTCGCGCAAAATACATTTTTGTCCGGGTGGATTTTCCTTCAATTTCTTCCAAAACAGGATAATGTCAAATAGTTCAGATACTGTCGAGGGGCCGAGTTACACGGTGTGCCATCTGGATCCAAACAGTTTACAAAAGTAATCACAGATTAGTCCATTACATGTACAACAAGCCCAATGAATCGCGTTCTAGACCGTGCTCTGGGTCTGCCTGTTTTAACCCTTTCCTCCATAAATACGCCTTTCTATGCCTCTGTAATAGTCACTTCTTGAAATCATTGTGATAATTATAGCATTTGCTCCATGGGATCAAGTGCTTTATCAAAATGGTTTCACTACTACACAATTCTAACATTTTTCTTTTCTCTATTAAATGCTCCTTTCCGGCAGATTTATTCATTGAGCTTGGGTCTAAAAATAGCCTATGAGGTAATGCGTTAAGACATTCTACCTAAATGGCTATGTGTTGGTAAATGGGATTTTACGGTAATAATCATATAATGGCTTATAGGTTCGTTTGTAGGCAATGCGTGTGCTATGGTAACTATCACATTGACTCATGTAGAGTGTCCACAATGGAACCGCACTTAAGTGGCATAAAAATGAGTCTAATTATAGGTCTGTAATGCAGGTGGTTGCTTAACCCATTTGTTCCCACGATCCCATATATGGGACGTAGGCAAACAGTGTAGACTCTGATCAGACGCCGCGTAATGCGGCGTCTGATCAGAGTCTACACTGTTTGCTGATAAAAATTTCAATATAAACAAAGCGAAATTGAAAATGTATGCCAGACACCCCTTAGATAAAAATGAACTAATCCAATATATAAACATGGAAGAATCCTCCGGGCGCAAATGGGTTAATGCAGGTCAAAATCAATACATAAGGATCCTAGAGAAGCCTGCATTAAGTGACCACCTGCTTGTTAACACTCCTATGTTCAGTGAATAATATGATCGCTTAGGTCAAGATCTTCTGTATTTACAATGTTTTAAATACCTTATAGAACCATTGTCTGTAAATACATATCAATTCTGCATTAACATTCCTGAGAAAAACATTATCTCTATTAGAACCTCGTCATTATATGAAATTATCGTTTATCAGTGAGTATTGATGCTAAATGATAGGTGTTTACATGTTAACGTTGGTTCTATTTTGTAACTATGACGTAAACAAAGGAGTACAGAAAATGCATTGACGTCATTTAACAAATTTGCTCCCAATATCCCATATATGGGACGTAGGCAAACAGTGTAGAGTCTCTGATCAGACGCCGCATTATGCGGCGTCTGATCAGATTCTACACTGTTTGCTGATAAGAATTTCAATATAAAACACAACGAAATTGAAAATTTAGACCATGCACCGCTTAGATAAAAAATGGACTAATCCAATATATAAACATGGAATAATCCACTGGAAGCAAATGGGTTAACATATATAAATCAAACTCCGTACAGTAGAAAATGCCTTAAGCGGCATAAAAAAGAGGTCTAATTAAGCGTCTGTAAGCCAGGTGGTATCTTAAGGCAGGTCAAAAGTAAAACAGAAAGCTCTAATGAACTTTCAGCATTACTTTTGCCATGCATTAAGCAACCGTCTGCTTGTACATGTAAGACTCATAAGTTCAATAAATGAATGACCGCTGAGGAGAGTTTCTACTGTAATTGTGAGAGAACTTTTCACAGATGTATTTCATCTGTGGTTGCAATTAGGAGAAATGCGACAAGACTGGTATCTTTTGAAGTCGAAAGAAGGATTGATGATTTATTTTGAGTCTGCGTCTTAACCATTTCCCTGTTCTATGTTTATTCCAAATGTCAATGCCTACCGAATATTCATGCACAAAATAGTTATAATGGAAGGTGGAACATTGTAGCCGTTTTAGAAAGTAAAGAAACAGCTCCATCAAATTCCATTAGCAAACAGCAGACCCTGATCAGACGGCTCCTACAGGAGCTGTCTGATCTGGGTCTACTCTGTTTGCAAGTGCGTGAAAACACGTTTATAATATGAAGGAAAGGGTTGACTAATGTAATACAAATGACACGATGTTGATCCTTTCCCCAATGTTCACGATTTGCAAGCAGCTTGGATCTATATGAGACGTCAATCTGCGCTCATCAGGATCAAAACCTGTTTGAGACTATGAAGCCTGAACGAACCCAACTGTGATCACTGCTTTGTTTATTATGTATTTGCATTGAAGAAAATACGTCATATAAAATGCATGGTCTACTACAGTAAAACCTCTCTATAACGGTGACTAAAATACATCAAGTATTTTGTGTTAAAGGCAGGTGGCTGCTTAAAGCAAGGTGAATGTAAAACAGAACGCTCCTAAAGGAGCGTTTGTTTTACTTTCACCTTGCTTTAAGCGGCCACCTGCCCTAAATACCAAATAAATAACACAATTTAGTGGTCGTTATAGAGAGGTTTTACTGTAATACCATAATTTTGGCGATATGTAAAACTGTAAACCCGGTCTACAGCGACCATTGTAAATAGTCTGATTCTCGGCCTTTAACTATTTTCTCCATAGGCTTATTTTAGACCCAGCCTCTTTGAATGAGTCTACCGAAAAGGAGCATTTACTAGATAAAAGGAAAATGTTATAATTGTGTAGTATAGAATCTATTGTGATAAATAGATCATTTGTTCCTAAGGAGTAAAATTAATGCTCTATTTATCACAATGGTTTCAAGAAATGACTGTAGTAAGACGTGTTTATGGAGGAAAGGGTTAATACATGTGGTAGCTTAATGAATGGTATACTGTACAATTTAAAATAAATATAAAAATAGAATAAAATATAAAAATAAAATAAATAATGAAATATAATTAAATATTGCTTGTTTAACCAGCCCTTAACCTACATATAAATAATATCAGTGTACATAGTTCCAGTAGGAGCCGTTTGGTCAAGATATACAGTTGAACTTCGATATCTCGAACTCGGATAACTCGAACTTCGGGATAACTCGAACAAAAAGTCCAGTCCTTCCAAAACTAACACTACAGAATTGCTCTAAAATGTATCGCTACAGATATCTAGAAACACATGTGGCAGCTTAATACAGGTCTAAAAGAAATGCTGAAAGCTCCTACATGTATTAAGCTGTGACATTGAGAAATCGTCAAGGACTGAACGTTTTGTTCGAGTTATCCCGAAGTTCGGGTTATCCGAGCTCGAGATATCGAAGTTCAACTGTAATATGAAAGTAAATCCAAACATTTCGTGTAAATGAATCTCATACACCGTCATTTTACAAACATTGTAGAATAGTTCTCTGATCAGGGTCTGCACTGTTCGTAATAAATAAACACTGATGGGCTAGTCCACTCTAAAAAGTCAGGGTTGAAAAAGAGATAAACCAAATTCTCCAAGGTTTGAACTGTGAAACCAACAGCTTTAGCGATACTTGTTTGCAATTTAAATTAGGGTCTGCCGTAATATATATAATCGAAATTTGAACATGCCTCGTGATTCTTGTAAGTCATCTTTCGGAACAAAATATAATTGGACTCTTTGCATGTTAGTTGCGAAATCGCGAGTACCTATGCAAAGTGTTTGATGCAAACAGTTAAAACACAGTTCAGTTGATTGATTTAAAAAGGTGCCACCCACCTAAACCATTAGCCCGATGTGAAAAGTCATCCACTTTAACGCATTCCATCCTACACTATTTTTAGACTCAGCCTCTTTGAATTAATCTATCGAAAAGGAGCATTAACTTTAGAAAAGGAGACTTTAAGAACTGTGTAGTTTTGAAGCCATTGCGATAAATTGTGTAGTTTTGAAACTATTGTGATAAATAGAGCATTTGCTCCTATGGAGCAAATGCTCTATTTATCACAATGATTTAAAACAAGATTTTATAGAGGAGCAAAATGCGTCAGTAGGAGAGAATGGGTTAGCCATTAGCCAGCTGTCAACAAATCCTATCCGCCTAAATTTTGATCACGTGTAATTTTGACAATCTGGATTCGATCAAGCCTTTGAGAAACTATTGACCGAATGTCAAACAGTTTAATCCGGATAAATCTCATCTGGATCCAACATGCTTTCAAATGCGAGTCAGGTCTCTGATAGACGGGCAAGCGTTAATTATGTCTTAAGCGGCTCTCGAAAATAGGTTTAATTATGGGTCTGCAAGGCAGGTGATAGCTTAATGCAGGTTAAACGTAATACATAAAGCTCTTATGGTCGCGTAATGCAGGCTCTATTGTAATTGGACTTCTGTGTAATTGTAATTCTTTGTAATTGTAATTCTTTGGCGCCATATACTATCGTCTGCTTCGGGTTTAAAGTGACGATTCCTTTAATTTATTTTCCTAAAATATAATCAGTGTTAAATTGTTTGGATCCTGAGGATCATATTTGAGGATTGATATTTAGATGTTTATATTTACATACCTGATATTTAATGGCGAATAACTGCTGATTTTAAAAGAGATACTTTCGCTGTTTTGAAGGTCTCCCATTTCATTATTAGATTCCAAGTTTACGATCTACTAATTTAGGGGAGATGTGCATTACACTCTGGTATAATTGTAATAGTTCGCATTTAACCCTTAAAACGTTGAATTTTCAAATGGACTCTTTCAAAATTAAAACAGGTCAAGCTTATGGTGAATATTTAGGGATATTTCTAAAGAAAAGTGTAACGTGACAAAGGTTGCAATCCCTGGTGAAAGGGCTCCTCTAGAAACCCTAATCTGGATTTACACTGTTTGCAAAGGGCATTAGTGACTCGTGTCCCGCACAATAAGGATTAATCAATATCCTTGATTTAAACATGAGAGGCGTTAAGGTCATAATGACATTTTATTAAAGCCACAAAAATGCGCCAAACTTTCGTATTTATTATGTATTCATTGCTATAAGTGCTATTACATCTTTTTTTAAATAACTGTTGGTTTATATTTATTACATAATGAAAAGCTTGACATACACGGTAGTTCAAACGAAAACATAAATTTTATTTTATAGTTATGGCCCTTGAACGTTGTGTTCGTTGCTTTGTTTGTCGTTCAACTTTTAGTTTGTCTGTTGTTTTCTGAGAAAACTATTAAAAGGATATTAATGAAACTTCACACACGTTTTATGCAAAAAACCTGAAGCTGAGTTGATTTTGAGGTTCATTCAATATGTCGTTACAGAGTTATGGCCCATGCACTTTACGAAAATCTGCAAATATGAGGATGACCATAACGTTTATTATTCACTTCAGTTTTCTTTAATATAATATCACCTGAATGTGGACATCAAGATCTGAAGCACAACTTAGAAAATGTCAAAACGTATAAGGCATATTGACTCAGAGAAGTTTGCAAGTGGGCGTATCATGTGCCGTAAGCGGTACTCTTGTTTATAATGGAAAACAAGGACGTTTGGCCATGAGAGAGACTGTAGAATCGGACCTATATTATTCTATAAGCAAACAGTAGATCCTGATCAGACGGCTTCTGTATGGCCCTGTCACACTATAGCGCATGAGATGAACGTATGGATTGCGTACGGAGGTTTTTGAACGTATTACAAATGTAGCAGCGCATGGATAGTGTATGTGTATCATAATTATATCTGGCGTAGAAGTAGCGCAAGAGAAACGTATACAAGCGTGTCAGCTTATGTCACCGTTAGTGTAGCGTATATATCGGCGTTTAAGTAGCGTGTGCGAGCATATAAGCAACGTATGCTGATATATGTAGCATGTGAGCGCATGTGTAGCGTATGAATAGCCAGGACGCAATAATACCGAGTTTTTTATGCCCCCACAAAGTGGTGACATATAGGGTTGCTCTTGTCCGTACGTACGTCCGTCCGTACGCACATCTAGAATAATTTGTCTGGGCTATGTCTTGGAAATTATTCGCCAAATTCACACCAAACTTGACATTCATGTTTGTGGCTCTTATATCTTGGTCATGTTCGATAACCATTTAAATCGCTTCAGTCGTTCAGGAGCTGCGGCTCTTTATTTGCAAGAATGACTTTAAAAAATCTTGTCCGGACCTTTTCTAGGAAAGTATTTGTCCTATCCTCACCAAGCTTTACACACAAGTTTGTGTACATTATATTCTGATCAAGTGTGATAGCCATGTAAATCGCTTAACACATTTAGGAGTGTCGGCCCTTTAATTGCAAAACAATACTTTAAAGCTATCTTGCCCGGACTCTTTCTTGGAAAGTGTTTGTTCGATCACCAAACTTTACACACTTGTCTGTGGCCATTATATCGTGGTCAAGTTTGATAGCAATGTAAATCGCTTCAATCATTTAGGAGAAGCAGCGCTTTATTTGCAAAACTTACTTTAAAATATCTTGTCCGGGCTCTTGCTTGAAACGTATTTGTCTAATCTGCACCAAACTTTACACACATGTTTGTGGCCATTATATCTTGGTCAATTTCGATAGCCTTGTAAATCGCTTCCGTCGTTTAGGAGTTGCAGCTCTTCATTTGCAAAAATGGCATAAATCACTGCAGTCGTTGCATACATGATTATGGCCCTTACTTTCTTTGCCAAAAAACTGAAGTGGGGCGGATGTCTGATGGACACATTTCTAGTCTCTTTTTGCATGATTTCTAACATGTATATACACCAATCAAAAGGTTTATTAAGATATCATTTACAGTTACAGTATATCCAGATAGAACGACTGATTACTGAGAGTCTCGACAGAATCAACACAGTTTGAAACATTGATTGTTTTGAAGGAAATGTTAAAAATGGTGCGCATTATAATTGTCTTTAGACCGGCCGCATTGCTCAGTGGTAGAGCGTCCGCCTGCGGTACGGAAGGTCGTGGGTTCGATCCCCGGCTGCGACAGACTAAAAGTCGTTAAAAGTTGGTACTAATAGCTCGCTTGTCTACGCTCTACATTAAAAGGGTAGTTCCAGGACTGGATGGCCCGGTGTCAGGATAATGTGACTGGGTGGGATGCTCTTGCCATGTGCTCGCGGCAGAGGCATTCCAGACCGTTTGCAAATAACTGAAATACTGTTGGTCGGACGTAAAACCCAACTCACTCACTATAATTGTCTTTGATGTTGATTTTAACTTTGCAAGTTAACCCTTTTAAAACTATAGTTTTAGAGTGGAATAGTTAACAGCATTGTCTATTGGTAGAGTCCATACAGTATAAATCGGTAATCATTGTAGGAGCCCTCTGATCTGGGTCTACACTGTTTGCAGTTTCCTGCATTTAAATGGCTAAAGCCAAAACGAGTACAGGTCAAGGTCAGAAGCCGAATGTGTCATTGGTCGGAGCAAAATAATAATCATATTTGTTTTCTCGAGGAGTACCTAAACTTGATGTTTATCCCTTCTCCAGCTTAATGCGGTATCACGGACTCCTTCTCCAGGTTAAAGTGGCATCGTGGATCCAAGTGAGACGGTAACTGTTCGACAGTCGGTGAATCATTTCTTAAAACTTGCTCGAATCGGAAGTAGTGACAATTAAACCAGATCCGACCTTGAGCAGATATTATGTCTTGCACGCCAAGATAAAAGGCCGATTTGTGCTTCTGGTTTGTTTTAACCCTTTCCTCCATAAATACGCCTTTCTACTCCTCTGTAAAAGTCACTTATGAAACCATTGTGATAAATAGATTCTATTTATCACAATGGTTTCAAATTACAAAATTTTAAAAAATTCCTTTTCTCTAGTTAGTGCTCTTTTCTGGTAGAGGTAGATTTATTCAAAGAGGTTGGGTTTAAAAATAGCCTTTGGAGGAATGGGTTAATTGATCTTAATTGTTATACATAAACAAAAAGAATGACAGAAATGCTTTATATATTAAAGTCGTACTTGAAGACAAACAACATCTAACCATATTTTACGAGGGTTTCCGAATACGAACAATTATTTATGCACCAAGTTTCCGAATTATCTACTGGTCCCAATCATATTCGTTCTATCTAATGTGTTACCATTGACACCCTGTTATCGCATTTTGAAAATCCCAATCTGTTTCACCAACAACAAGTATCTAAATTTCAATGGAAAATATGAATAAGAGATACCCACTGGTATACGAAAAGCAGGGGTAAAAGAAAAGTGTAAATGGCATACTGCTTCAATGAAATATCGTTCAAAGGCAGTGGCATTGCACGGAAGCAAAAACAATTTCCCCCATTTCTGCTGACAAATGAAAAGGAAAATAAGATACATTTCACTCTGCATGTGAGAAACTTGATAGTGCGCACTTCTAAAGTTGAAATTAATATCCGTGAAATTGAATTAAAGCTCATATTATCAACAATACAATTCCATTATGAGGAGATATTCAATTCCCTTGCCAGGTTTAACAGACCTAAAAGCCATTACACACCATGCTTTTTCAATCGTATGTTGAAATTTATAACATCAGTGAATTATTAAGACCCATAAATATATATTAACTGACTAGAGCTTCCATTGACATAAAACTGGTTCCGGTTTGTACGGCATGTACTTACGGTTAAGTCTATGTTTCGTCAGGAAACGGTCGATTAACCCTTTCCCTCATATAAACGTGTTTTCACACATTTGCAAACAGAGTAGACCCAGATCAGACGGCTCCTAGAGGAGCCGTCTGATCAGGATCTGCTCTGTTTGCTTATGGAATTTGATAGATCTGTGTCTTTACTTTCTAAAATAGCTACAATGTACCACCTTCCAGATTTGATTATAAGTTTTGTTCATGAATATTCAATGGGTATTAAATTTTGGACTAAACATAGAACAGGGAAAGGGTTAAGACGGGTTTTACTGTACAAATACAATCAAGCACAAAAGTCTGTCCTCAAGCCCTATGAAAGACGTCGCGTCACCATTTCACTGCCAAAGTGGTCGGGAAGCGACCCACGAGACTGGCTGTAACTGACGAAGGTGGTGTTACATTTTCAAATAGTTTGGATCCAGATCAGTAACTATGGTAACTGTGGTTCTCAAGAGGATCCGAAAAAGTTTGACATACAGTAAAACCCCTCTAATGCGACCACTTAATGAACAAACACGGCTGTCTTCATAAGCAAGTGGTTGCTTATTACGAAAGTTATGCAGAGAGTTCCTATAGGAGCTACATAGCATTCGACCTGCATTAAGCTACTATCTGTATTTGCCACTGTGAATTATGCCCCTTTTCGGTGGTTGCATTAGAGGGGTTTTACTGTGCCACTTATGTTTTTGAGAACAATGGAAACAGCAGAAAATCCTTTGCGCTCGACTACAATACCAGGGGTCCTAGGTTCGATCCCCAACCGGACTTTGGATGAGACTTTATAAACCGAGGTCCGGTATATCAGTGTTTTACACTGGGCATCTGAAATAAACAGAGAAACGCTATCGATAATAAGAGTAGGGCATTGCAACCGGGGTTCTCTGTACCCGACCCCCTCTCGTTTCGGGGCGTCCTATTAGTCCATAGTAAGCAGAAACTGACGTTTATCAACACAACCAATCCACCAACCTTTACTTGATGAATGATCATACTAGATTCTGCCCATTCTGAATATAAATATGATCTAAACAGTAGAGAATTAGTTCCCGTAACATACGAACCAAGAGCAAAGTCTGATCTAGGTCAACACTGCTAAATACGGGGTAATAAAATGAAAGGAGAAGTTGCTTATACCTCTAAAATCTAGGCCAAAACGGTATTGTATTTTACACGTCGGAGTTAGGTAAATGGACTTGTTGCGTAAGGCAGACTGTGTCTATATTTCAACAATAGGATTTCATTTCCCATACAGTATACAACGTTGTTTATCCGTTTCCTACATAAACACGCCTTTATACGCCTTTGTTATAGTCACTTCTTGAAACCATTGTAATAAATAGAGCATTTGCTCCACAGGAGCAAATGCTCTATTTATCACAATGGTTTCTATACTACACAATTATAACATTTTCCCTTTTCTCCTTTTTGGTAGATTTATTCAAAGTGGTTGTGTCTAAAATAGCCTATGGATGAATGGGTTTATGCATAGTACCGAAAACAATCATGATCTTTCGCCGAATTATTGTGACCACTCTAAAATCGTCTCTGAGAGAAGAGAGGGGTCACAATATTGGGGTTGGTGAAGAATTAACGAGTTCATTATTTGAATACGCACCTGTTACTCTGACATGGGGAGACCGTTGGGACCCAGATAGAAGTCAAGTAAAGTGGCGTCTGATTGGGGTGCAAGCGGTTTATCACTCGTTATTGTGCGTTCGAAAATACATTGAAGACACCCCACTGTCTTAAACCTGATACAGATGGCAATATTATCAGAGAAATGAAAAGCGTACATACGATGTGTAAATTATTTTTCATCAAGAACAACTCCTATATTGTTTCGCCAAATCCTATGTTGTAAAAACTCTCCAGAATCGTCTAGAAGAGTGGTCGCAAAATAAAATTTGGTTGAACAATGACGATGTTTTAGTTTGAATACGCACCTGCATCTATGATTCTGTATAACATGGTACAGTAAGACTTAAGTTATCTCTAGATACGACCAGTGCAACACGATATGACCAGTGCAACACGGTACCATCTTGCAAATCTACTACGGCGAGAGACAACACGCATGAAGAACAATGACGTAGATACAATGGTAATATCATCTTGAATGATGCCATTCCCTTGTACAACGAGAGCACTACATTTCCACAAAAGCTCGCTATTTATATACATCGATTTGAACTGTATTTAATTGTCAAGATACTGACTCCATTTCCTAGTGCACATTCGTTTAATCATAGTTGTATTTAGTTTTGCTGAGAATAAGCTCATTAGCCTTGTACCGTTAAAAACAACCTGACCTGCAATATGGACAATATAAACAGTTTAAATCCTAATGAAATTCCGAGATCGTCGGATTGACATCTTGATCCAAATTGTTAACCTTAGGTAGTAAATGCTAACTGTATTCCATGTAAGCTTTTCTCAAGCATCATTGATAACGAATCACATTCAATACACATGCTATGCGGGTACATTTGTGTTGGCCTTCAACATCTCAGTTTCCACATTTGAACAATGTCTGTAGATGATTTCGAAAACTTTGATTGAGGAATGCATAAATGATGGGATTAGCAACATTATATGTGAAGTACAGGTAGAACACTATCGCATTCATTGGAATAACCCTTAGCGCCATCAACCAGGCCGGCATGAATGCGATAATGTATGTGAGAGCAACGATGGACAGCATCAACGCCGTCTTTATATTTGCCATTCGCAATTTTTCAAGTTTTGCCCTTGATACACCGCTTGGTCTGACGAGAGCATCTTTGTCCACCCCCGTGCTTGACTGTCCTGCAGCAGGCGTCGAGGTGTTTCCATTTGTCTCATCGGGGGTGGCTGTTTGTTTTACTGAATCCTTTTTACTTCCATTCGCAACTGACGGCTTTTCCTTTGTGGAGTTGTTGAGAATAGTGAACTCGGTTTGTTCATGCTCCTGCTCCATACCGCCTTGCGTGAGGAAGCCACAGCAACTGTTGGTGAGGTGAAGTCGTCGTCGACGCCGAGTCAGAACGGAACGATAAATGATCGCGTATAACACGATTACGATGACAGCACATACGCCGAAAAATGACGAATACACTTTCTGGAAAACGTTGAAAAATGATTTGTCGAATATGATTTCATTTTTGTGGCACGTTCCGTGGTGAACATTGATGACTGTAGAAGCACTTGCGATGGTATAATTGGCATTTGTACGCGGAATTAATACAGTGTGTGTTATATTTGACCCAGAAAGAATTATGGATGCGTTCCAATTGCGATACTCGTCGGGTATTTCCTGTATCTGATACACCCCATACATCAAACAGCACACAGTGCCGAGGGTGAGAGCAAGAATAGCAAGGAGAACAACAAGAACCTTAGCCCGCCTGATTGTCATCGTGTGTTTGAAAGGATGTACAATGCAAAGGTAGCGATCTACAGCTATGGCTACCATTACAAACGCAGAGAAGGGGATCGTGGTGGTGACAAGAAGGTGGTACAGCTTGCAGACCGCATCGAAATGGACATTGTACTTCAGCATCTCGATGGCCACCGTGTACGGCATCGTCACGAGTGAAGTTATGAAATCCGTGCCAGCTAGCGTTAATATGAATATAGTGGAGCTCAGCTTTTGTTTCTGACGTGAGAACACGTAGAGCACAAGGGCGTTCCCGATGGTCCCTGATATAGCTAGCACCACTAGGATGCCCATGGCAATGTGTCGAATGCTCGCTGGCTCGTCCATGTCGTCCTCTTGCTCCTCAGGATCGATATGATACGTGCTGTTGTCCATTTGTGGATGCCTGAAACGATAAACGATAATAGTGTCAGGAATATATCTTACGAACATAAATAATAATGTAAGGAATTTACATCACCAACATAAACAATACTGTCAGGAATGTACAAATATCAAATCACGACAGTAACTCGACACCACATAATAACGGGTAAAGTAATTTAACCCTTTCACCGCCAAAGTCGCAAAAATGCATCACGAAAAAATAGTTCAGTCCCAGATCAGAAATCAGGGACTTCACTTCTTGTCTAAAACTCTGTTACTATACTTTTGGTTTATTCCTATTGAAATTTGCGTCTATTTATCTTATTTCCTTGTTTTACTGAACGAGTCAACACAATTGGATTGCAGACGACACTTAGAAATTTGGCGCCGAAAGGGTTAACCGGTTATCACGTCTTGACGGTAAATCGATATCATATCATATAAACAATACACGACAATCGATATAATACCATATAAACAAAACACGACAAAACACGATGCAATCTGTAAATGTTTTCCAGACAATTCCAATTACGTAACGAACATGATTTAACCCAATCCCTCATATTAACGACTTTTGACGACTCTGTAAAAGTTACTTTGTGAAACCGTTGTGATAAATAGTGCATTTGCTCCTATAGGAGCAAATGCTCTATTTATCACTATGGTTTCAAACTATAAAATTCTAAAATGTTCCTTTTCTCTACTTAATGCTCCTTTTCGGTGGATTTATCCAAAGTGGTTGTATCTAAAAATAGCCTATGAGGTAATGGGTTAACCCTTTTCCCAGTTGAATGTTCATGTACAAAATAAAGACATCATGAATATTTATTTTTATGAAAGTTTATAATGCCTTATATACACAATGTAAATGTAAATTTGTAAAATTTGTTATCGTCTATTATAATGCAAGCCAACAGTGTAGATCCTGATCAGACAGCTCCTACAGGTGCCGTCTGATCTGGATCTACTTTGATCGCAAAGGCGAGAAAGGCGTTTATATGAAGGAAAGGGTTAATAAAAAACTTCCAAGAGCTTTTAGCAGCCACCTGATAAAGATCTTTACCGTCCTATCGTATACTATCGTATTATCATTTGCGTGAGACATTGAAATCACACCGCCATAAGGATGAATGCGAAAAAAGACAAAATACTACAATAAATGCAATATGTGTCTAACTTATGCGTCTGGCATGCAGATAAAAGGTATAAATATGCCAATATTTGCTAATGGTGTGTGAATAAAGGTCTCGTTGAGAGCTTTCTTGCGAAAATCCAAATAGACCAAAAAGGTATTTGTGAGAGAAAATGTGCTATGGGAATTAACCAACTCCTTATTGAATACTTATGTAAGAAAAATGATGTCAGGAATATTTATTAGCAGAATGTTATGCTTAGTCATTTCTATTACATGTATCACTTTTAAGCCTACAGAGGCCGTCTGATCTGGGTCTTCTCTGTTTGCAAATGCGTGAAAATCGTTAATATACAGGAAATTATTAACCCATTCCCTCATATTGACGACTTCTGACGGCCCTGTAAAAGTCACTTTGTGAAACCATTGTGGTAAACAGAGCATTTGCTCCTATAGGAGCAAATGCTCTCTTTATCACAATGGTTTCAAACTACAAAATTCTAAAAAATTCCTTTTCTCTAGTTAATGCTCCTTTCCGGTAGATTTATTCAAAGAGGTTGTATCTAAAAATAGCCTATGAGGTAATGGGTTAAAGTATGCAAGTAGTAGCAGAGGCTGCAGTTGTCTAGAAACCCTAGACCAGCGCGTATAACTGAATTACCAACGACAGGCTTAATCTTGTACATGATAAATATTTATGCAAGAACTAATGACATCATGAGTATTTATTTTCTGATCTTTTTTTTTTATAACGGTACATTGACACAGTTGTATGATAAAATATATATACACAGTAGAACCCCTCTAATGCGACCACTTAATGAATACACATGCATGTCGTTATAAGCAGATGGTTGCTCAATGCAGGACAAAAGTAATGCAGAAAGCTCCTCTGGGAGCTTTCTGGGAGCTTTCTGCATTACTTTTGTCCTGTATTAAGCTACCACCTGTTTATAGCACCCAGAACTATACCTCTTTTAGGTGGTCGCATTAGCGGGTTTTTACTATACTTCAATAACCAATCAAGAGGTTGCGCTGATTTAGGCATACTATTTGCAAAGGCGTTAACTGCGTTTGTATCGCATAAAGAGTTATTGCATCAATAACACGAGAAGTGATATCCGATAAAATTGTGTTTGCAATGCCAATAAGGGCGTCGGTAAAACTTTTAAGTCCGGGGCAGATTAACCCATTACCTCGGGCTATTTTTTTTTTATATACAAACACTTTGAATAAATCTACCGAAAGGAGCACTTACTGGAAAAAAGGAAAGGTTTAGAATTTTGCAGTTTGAAACCATTGTGATAAATAGAGCATTTGCTCCTACAGGAGCAAATGCTTTATTTATCACAATGGTTTCACAATGTGACTATTACAGAGTCGCCAATATAAGGGAATGGGTAAATGTCAGACAGACAGCTCTTAGAATGATGTATCCTGTATTTGTACGACAGACCCTCAGCAAAGCCATTGAAAAAGTGTCCTGATAACGGTTGTAAGTGGACACTTTTGTACGCACGTGATTTTTGTGGTTAAACCTATCTACCTAGGATTTGAATTGGGTGAACCAAGGGGAAAACATTTTGTACTCATTTGTGAAATATTCATTTTCATTCATTTTTAATAAAAACTAAAAGTCTACAATGAACTGTCGTACAAGTAAGATACATGTACTCGTCTTACTACCAAAGTGTCTTCTTACAACCGTTATCAGGACAGTTTGTTCGCATGACCTCAGACAAGTGTCTGGTCATGCGAACAAACTGTCCTGATAACGGTTGTAAGAAGACACTTTGGTAGTAA